>JAHWFP010174777.1:0-13572 GCA_023313725.1 Lithobius niger
GCCGGCGGTAATAAATGAAGAGAGTTCGGTATTTAAGCATGTAAATGTGAAGGCCCTCGGACCATTCCGAAACAATTTGCAAAATGCATTCGGCCTCCCAACTCTTCATGGCAATAACGCGCTTGAATAATTCAATCGCACGATCCAGTATAACTATTACGAATATTTCAGCCCCAAGCCGTCTAGAGCCTTCGGATTAATAGCTCAAGTAACAAATAATGCGGCAAACGTATAATGATACCGCTATCAACAAAATACTCGTAAACACGCATTGTGAGCATTTATCTGACCAAAAGCTCACGCTCCGCTTGCTGGTTTCCCGCGCAAAAGGGTGGCGCGCATCAATTAAAAATGGCGGCTGGAAATAGTTGTTTGGCTGAATGCGACGACATGTTGTTAACACGGTTTTGATTGCCTCACGCTAGTAATGTTGTACAGCCAAATGGAGCTACAGCAGATTCTCTCTGAAAAGAACGTCCGTGTTGTAATGACCGATTACACGAATACATTCACGTGTCACTGAGGAGCTGGCATTCTGTTTTAGCTGCTGAATTTGGACGACACAATAGCGCCTAAAGCGCAACGCACATGGCGTATTCCACAATTAAATGCAGGTAATCACGAGATTGTGTAGGCGCTTAGGGAAATTATCCCAGTTTTATGAGCATCATTACGAGTCTGAGGGCATTTTCTAAAACTCAACCAAGGTAACGTATATATAGGCCTAATATATATATATATATATATGTGTATATAATGCCTCTCTTACTCTGCCAGTAGTAAATAGTTGGGTGAAAATAGTACCTACTTTCAGCGATTACCGCTTGGTGGAATCATTGATGAGTAAAACGGAGACCAGTGCCACGAAAGAAGTGGTTTTATTCACCATTATTTGCTCATGAATAACCATTCCGTTGTCATGGGCGTTGCTAAGGAGGTTTACGTTAGATACTGGTTGATAAGTACGTTTATTACTTACGATCGAGTGACCTGTTAGGCCAAAGAAGAACGATAATTTGGTAGGACAAAAAGCACCCATAGGCCATTTTTCGCTTAACAAACATACTTCCGGATCAGGCCAAGGATCAAACGAAGGAGGCAGCCATGTTGCGAGAAGGAGACGGCCATGCTGGTGTTAATGACGTGATATTACACCAGAAAAGCGCATCTATAAAATGAGACTGTTGGCTTGCTCGATAAACGGAAATTCATAAAAAAAAAACCTAATCTCTGTTTATTATAGTTTGCTTTTTTATAAAAGTAAACGCTTTTCTTTCGTCCGCTAGAAACGTAAACAGAGAAGTTTTAATTTTTACGGGCTATGTGTACGGGCTATGTTTTATGTTCAGGCAACTTTTTCAGAATTGGTGAATATGACGGCACACCACGGTCCCAATCAGTACATTTTCACAAACGCAATACTACCGGAAGTCAGGAATGAACGATCTTCTCTAGTCGCTCCATCTTTGTGTTAGGCCGCTAAAAATTAATTAAATGGTTCTCGGGAGTGGTGTTGAAAAAAATTGACGCAAGTGGACGGTGTTTTTTTTTTACGTTTCACTCGTCATTTTTCAGATGCGAACGATGGCTTTTTTTTTACCAAACAAAACGAAATCATAGCTTACATTTTGTTGTGGAGTAGAATATCCACGTTTTAATGCCAGGATCAACGTGCACAGTTGCATATTTGATAAAAGTCATTCTTTAGATCCAAGTTATTAGTTGTGACATCATCTGAACGACCCTTAGATTCGTTTCGAGGCGATCATGTGAATAAAGCAGAGACCTGAATCATAGGGAGATGATCGTCTTGTGGCTCGACGCACGAACGAGTAACCATGGCAACGAAACATAGGGAGATGATCGTCTTGTGGATCGAAGCACGAAATAGTAATTATGGCTGGCGAAGACTATGGAGATGATCGTTCAGTGGCTCAAAGGACGAAAGGTGCAATTGATTTGAAATTGTTGCGTCGATTTATGATGGGAAGAAAACAATTTCTACTACTCTAGAAAATGGCGAACCTATTTCTAAACACCACCATTCGATGGATTACTTCCGATAAAAGTTTTGTTTGTGGAGAATGGGCAAATTTTGAAATTACCATAAAATGACAACGTGCTGAAGCAATGTTCAAAATTATTATTATGCTTTGTTCTTTTTCCTTGCTATTTTCCTTGTTATTTTTTAACACATTTAATTGCTTAATTGTTTACGTACTTCCGCATTCTCTTCGGAGAAACTGCTACCGTAGCTCATTGTTAATTAAGACCATTGTTAATAAACGATGATCTGGGTTTCTGGTTGGATTCTGACCTTAGCTGGGTGCATGATGTGGCTGCTGTTCGCAGGAACCTCTCGACCCGGCTCGGGGTGTTGAAGTCACTGGTCAGCAATAAGTCGGTGGCGCTGCGCGGGACGGTTGTGAACCTATACAGGGTGTACTTGCGGTCATGTACGGATTTTCATGCCCCGCTTTTAGCTACCTCGCGGCGGGCTATGGATGGGCTGCAGGTTGCTCTGAATGACTCTTGCGGGTGGTTACAGGCTGTTTGCCTTCGACTCCTGTTCATGCTATGCATGTTGAGGCGGGGGAGCTACCTGTGTTGTTCCGGGCAAAGGAATTACTGATGAGGCTCTGCCTGCGGGCGATGGCGAGGGGCAAGGCTGATCCTCTTGCTCGCATTCTTTGCGATTATCGGCTCTTGTCTCCTGACGTCCGGGCGCTGCTTGGTGCTCCAGGGCTAGGTGTTTCCCTCTTGGATCAGGGTTGTCTTGGTGCCTACCCGTTGCCGATGTTTGTGCATCCTCCGGCCCCGTGGGTGTGGTGTGGTGCTGCTGCTTCGGCGATGCTGGATCCTCAGGTTCCACTGCGTCTGCCGGGTAACTGCACCCGTGTGTTTTGTGACGCTTCCTTTCTGCGATGGGGGAGTGGGGGAATTGGGGTGTGTATACCAGAGCTGCGTTCGGAGTATGGGTACACCGTTTGTGCTCTCCCATCAGCTTTTGTGGGCGAGTTGGTTGCAGTCTCTGTGGCTGTTGACGTGGGGTCAGAACTAGGTTTCGCTGAATTTTGTGTTCTGACAGACTCTCTAGCCGGGTTGGGTTTCCTGGGGAGGTGTTTCCGGACACTCCAGTGTTCCCACCCAATCGCACGGGAGGTGGGGTGGAAGATCTACACTTTGGGTCTGCAAGGCGTATTTGTGTCGATTGGGTGGGTGAAGGGTCACTCAGGGCTTTTCGGTAATGAGCAGGCTGATGCCCTGGCTCACCGAGGTGCAGACGGGGGTTGCAGTGAAGTGCGCGTGGCTCTCGGTCCACGTGATTTGAGGCCTGTGGTTGGTAGGGCTGTGCAGGGGGAATGGGAAGCGGTTTGGGCTACGGGTGGGACGGGGAGACGACTCTTCTCTTTGCATCCCTCTACTGCTGCTCCGCGGTTACTGAACGGTTTTTCCCGCAGGGATGCTGGCCTGTTGTCACGGTTGCGCACGGGTCATGTCCTGCTTCGGACCCATCTCGCCCGCTTGGGGTGGGCGAGGTCGCCAGAGTGTGTTTGTGGTGGTGGGCCGGAAACAGTCGGTCACTTTCTATTGGAATGTCCCCGTTGGGCGTCACAACGGCGATTTGTGTTGGGGAGCGGGGAACCGTTGGCTGAGGTCCTGGGGGTCCCGCCTCATGCTCCACCCGGCGGGGGACTAATGGGCCGAGTCCTGGGTTTCTGCCGGGCTACACGCAGGTTTGATACGTAACTCTGGATCTGTTCTCCCTGGTTGGTTTCATGCCCCTACGCATTCCCACGGGGCTGGGTCACAGCTGTGCATCTTGGTCAATTTGTACTGTGTTTTGATTCTGGTTTAGTATGTAAGTAGTTTTTAGACTGAGCGGGTGGCTTAAAGGCCGAGTAGGCTCAATAAAATATCAAAATCAAATATCGTTAATAAAGCATCAAAGCAATGTTGCCTAAATGAACCCCGAGAGAATGACAGCAAGTTATCAAGATTTCATTTATTAAGCCGTAGAAAAAATGTAAAAACAAGTTTCCTTTTACATCATTAAACATAAATCAAGCATGTTACATAGATTCAGATTGTTTTTCAGATTGTTTTTTATGTTTCATATATGATTAATGATTATGATTCATATATGATTTTATTTTTCACTTTTTTCACACAACTAAATGTATAAATATTCACAAATTTTGCAGTGTATTTATTTTTGATTAGTCTATCCTAGTTGTACTAAGTTACAGTTGCACGAATGTTTCTCCATTTTTCGTTTGCTATAACAGAAAGGTTTCAAATTCATCAACTTCTCATTTGCAGTTGCCAGGGCTTTCTTTGCACTACGAATTATTGAATTTGATGCCTCAGTTTGATGATATAAAATAGAATGTACCGTTACTGCGTGCGAAATTGGCTGGTTGTCTTAAAAATCCGTACTTCGTTTTAACGGACCTTTTTCACATACTGTACTATTTCACAATTTCTTACACTGTAATTAATTTTTCACATTTTAACACTTTTCACAGTGATGAGTGGCAACATAGTTCTTGGTAAATTGGACAGATAAATGTTCACTTGTTGGTCAGACGCGTCGAAAACGCCTAGTAGCTACAACTTGGTTCTGGGATGTACTCAATTCTCGCGCTATTAGGAACGACATGCTTGGAGTGAGCCAACAGAGCGAGCGATTATCGCGCCTCGTGCCGTTGTTTAATGCATACACAAGTTCTTTTTACTACACGAGTAACAGAAGCTATAGGCAAAGGTGCGAATTCTGTGAGTAATAACTCAGGTAGCTTGTTCCTAAGTAGTCCATTATTTTGATTTTGTGATGTTCCGGACGTCACCTTACTGTGTGAAGCATGGCACAATGCCAATGAAGAAAGCAGGGCGTTTTAAAATATTTTTTCACTAGGGAACACTGCCTTTAATTTCCCCTCCTCTGCTGACTTATTTTTTAGTGATAAAGGGGCGGGGGATTGAGGCTTAATGGCGCGTCGATGGCTAGTTCATTAGCGCCAACCTCAGTGACGAGGCAATACAAATAAAATTCCAAGGGATAACATTGCTCACAAATTTAGAATAATCTTTATTTCACGACACCAACACAGAATTGGGATATTTTGCGTAACGCCGCCATTTTCTTTACTCTTGAACATCTGAACTAACTTTCACAAATTTTTTTTGTTACTGAGATCAGTACTCGGTTTAGAACCGGCGTTCTCTTGGTTTGGTGACGACAATGCCAACCGCGGATTGCTTACTCGCTTTGCTCGGAGTACCCTGGGAACCCTCACCAAGCTTGCGGTGCACTGGGACTGGTTCTTTTTTGTTAGAATATAGTAAACGTACGTTCCTGCTAGGTGGTAACTGGTCAAAGAAAAGCTACACAAACTCACGCTTGAAGTCCACTACCGAATAAGGCTCCTCTAAGTCTACGATCTTTCTTAAAAAAAAAAAAAAACACAATCTTGGAAGGCAATCTTAATTTTATTGGTGAGCAAATTTTAATTAATGGGGAGGGGGCACATCACGTTAAAATAGAAAGGAACTGAAAGAAGCAAAGATGTGGCTAATTCTGGTTAATTCCAATCTTTCTGATCTGCAACGATAGCGGTTTCCCGAAGGCCATGTATACCCGTTTTACAGAATCCCGTTTCGCCGCCGAATTTTAATCAGTGTCTTAACTATCGGCGAAACGGGAATTCCCGTTACGCCGAATCCCGTTTTGCCTACTGTTTTTTTCCTCCTCCAAATTACTTGCCTCGTCGTACTGCCATGGTCGCTGAAGCTAAGGCCGCCCGCGCACTGAGAGACTTGGCCGCGCGACCAGGTTGCTGCAGCCAATGAAAATGATTAGTACGTGGTTTTACATAAACGGTAAGCATTCTCATTGGCTGCAGCGACCTGGCCGCGCGGCCAAGTCGCTCAGTGCGCGGGTGGCTTTAACATATAACATCACAAACCACAACTAATCACAAAATCCTTCCAATTCGGAATACTTCTTTAACTTCAGCAATTAAAAATTTGTATAGAATATTTGATTCAGCAAAACGGGAATTCCCCTTTCGACAAATTTTAAGCAGGGCTTACTTTTCGGCGAAACGGAAACCATTTTAGGCGAAATGAACTTCTCGATTCCATGCCCGAGATTGTATGTTATTATTCGACTTTATTCTCGTCGAAAAACCTTTAACTAGGCCGGGTACTGAAGAGATCCAGTGTCACTAACACAGGTAAAAATTGTAGCATAGACTACTGCAATAAAAACTTGCAACTATAGTCTGTTCCACATTATGTTTTCAGAAAACTAACTGTATGACGCCACGTTTTCTACCACTACGAGTGCAAACAAATGTAAATATCTCACTCGTAGACTATAACAGTAACTCTGTAGAGTCTGCAATTGTGATATCGACATGTTTTTGTACTCGTAGTGCAATGAAACGTGGCATAATACAGTTAGTGTTCTGCAAGCATAATGTGGAACAGACTATAGTGCAGCAAATTAGGTAAATCGTATATCTTGTTGCCGATTTTTTTTTAATCAGCTAAGGTGTAATATGTTGTAGGGCAATTTGATTTCTTGCATACCGTTTGCTTATAGGACGTAATCAGATGGCGTGGAATGTGTGGAGGGACGGGTCTTTGGGTTTGGTAGAATGGCTATGGCTGGTGGAGTGGAAATTGACCTGAAGAAAATGATCAAGTCGGATTAGCTTTGTACGGATGGAAGTTTATGGTTTAGTTGTTAACATGATGGTTAGTAAAGAATGCTCGCCCTAGTTGACAAAGGCCCTCCTTCCTAATCTTAATGAGATGAATGTGAAATTAATGAAAGTTAGGGGAACATGACGTTACTTAAGCTGGGAGGACTGGGGAGAAGATAAAGTTGGGGGAAATAGTTCTAATTAATATTTATCAAAATGATGCAGAATGACAAACCATAGGTTGCATGACAGGTCGAATTGGAGGATTGGAATGGGAATATTTACTTTGGGCCTCGACCAGTACAATTCGTCGCCAAGGCAATGCATGGCTCTTACATTGCTAATATTGGAATATAGTAACAGTGGCAATTGTTGTTGTGAGAATTACAACGTTATCTTGGAGGAAGAGCAGACTGTTGGGCACAATCTTGGGCGCAAGGCTGGTTGATGTAGTGACGTTGGCCAATAATATCTAGACACCAAAATGGTCGCTACATTGAAACTGGTGAATTGCAAGTATCTTTAAACTGCCAGCTTTACTTTGCAAGCCAATTTTTCTCTTTTAAGCGTTAAAGTTGAATTAATTCTCTTTGCCACGCACTAGGAAATTGAAAGACGTTCGTTTCGTGAAAATCGTTAAACAGTTTGAAAATTGGATCTTCTAAGCGTAAACAGCAGCAGTTTCAGATGAAGTTAGCAGATGGAACCTAATGACTTGAACTTCGGTAAAATTAGGGAAAAATCGACCCAAATGTGGAGGAAGAAAAAGGACAGCCGAAAGATAAAATTTCAGCCGCGTGTCAAATAGAGCAAACACATTTTTATAACGAAGAATTTTATTTCCTCGCTAAAGTGGAGAACTCTTTAACACATGAATAATGGATTTGAATTTTTTAAATGATTGCCTGACCGAACAAGTTTGCCTGATGTTGCCACATTTACGTGGGAAAAAAATTATTCTGAAGTGAAACTTAACTTTGTACGAATAAATATTTAGAAAAAATACAGCGATGGCTAGATACGTCGCATTAAACAAGACGGACACCAAAATGAAACTGCGAAGATAAAGGTTAAACAATGAAAAAATTGATATACAAACTACTTATTTGTAAAATTTGAGTAAAATTTGAGTAAAATTATTTGAGTAAAATTAATTACTCAATCGCAATTTTAGTCGAGAAACTTGGGAGGCTATAAGTGGACAATGGTATTAGGTGGACATCAGGCCCGGGAAAAAGTTTCTCAACCACAAAAACTTCAAAATTGACGAGGTTTTTTTGTGGAGTGACTGAGCAATGGTGAGAGTTCAGTCCATTTGCCTGAAGAACATGATCTGGTCGATGACTGCGATGGGAATTCTGGCATAGTCCTTGCCAGTTTAGGGTAGTTGGAGAGACTAGCTACTTCAGCGGCCATAGGAACGCAGTGATTGGAGGTTGTGTGGATCGCGTCACCAGGTTTATCCGTCTCTTTACTGGGATTGTTTCTCTTTCAAAAATATCTTTAGAAAACGTTCAAAGTTGCGACGGCACACCAGCAGTTGTTTCAGATGACGTGATGCGCCAATAAATTTTACAAAAAAATAATAAATAAGTAAAAGGTTTGCATGACTGAAATTGGGTAACGGCTGATCTTTCTTCTTACCGTTTTCAAGATTCACGTGAAAAAGTATACATGGTGTTCCTAAAAGGTTTTGTCAAATTTTAACCATAGCTGCTACTCATCAAAACAAAGCAGTATGTCCCTATAAACATGGGTCCGGAACTGCATCTTTCCCGAGATAACACAGGTGGTAATTTCATAGGTCTATTTATTTGTCTCATAATGGCTGTAGTAAGTATAGCTTAATGGTTTGTGATCATTTCAAATGTATAAAACAAACTGCGAATTATTCAACACTCTTTCAAGCTACCGGTATAGTAGGTGGCTAAAAATGACTGGTAATCAAACACCTACCAGAGGGCTTACTAGAAATTGGCTCTTTCTTCCTCCCCCCTCCCGGGAGCCACTAGAGATAGGAACGTTGGCGTGGCAAAAATATGTGTTTAGCGTTGGTTTGCAATCCATTGTTAACAAAACAAACAGCAAATTAACCAATACACTCTCAAGCTACTGGGATAGTGATTCTCCCCCCCCCCCCCCCCTCCGCCATTCCAAGAGAGCCACTTTCGTCATGAACGTTGGTATGGTGAAAACAGGTGATTAAACAAGTGTTTGTGTCTAACAAGATGCACTCGACGGCATCAAATGATGCCTTAGCAGTCTTTTGCCTATTGTTGATGCTCGGGAATGATAAATACCTACATCTCTTTTACATACATTTGCATATTGCTTAGGATTTAAAACAAAACATGACCTTTCCCCCTACTTTCACTAAACTGTTTTTTTACCGTACTATAAACATGTTTCAAATTACGGTAAATCTCAACTGCGATACACGATACTGTACATATTTACCTGTTTTCCCTGTTTAGGGCTTTTGGACAAAAGGATCATTTAAACATGAATGCAACGAAAAAGCAAATATCACATTAACATTTAACAAGAATTGCATTACGTGTTGTTGGTATTTAAATAGTGTTGGACCGGGAGGGTGAAGGCCAATCATTGGGGCCTGCTCGTTCAAAGATTTGATACAGCAAGCTTTTTTTATTCTTTTTTTGTGGGGGCGGGGGGGGGGGATCCTATTCTCTTTTCTGGGAGGGGGAGTGAGAGGCTGACCCCGACTCTCCATCTAGGATAATCCGACCCTGGTTTGGTTTTAAACACTTGCTTTTGTTTAAGCTATACAAACATTCCTGTCTCAAGTGGCTCCCGGGAAGTAGGGGTGGGGTGGGGGTAGGGGTAGAAGCCGGTTTTAGAAAGCTCTGTGGAGGCGTTTGATTACGAGTTATTTCTTGTGACAAACTATCCCAGCTTGCGAGAGTATTGATTAATTTGTAGTTTGTTTTGTTGCAATTGAAATGATTGCAAACCATTATTACAGCCTTTACGAGATAAACATGCCTATGAAATTACATGACTCGTACCTGTGTTATCTCGGAAAGGAAGCATATCCGGACCCATGTTCATAGGGAATTTTGGCTTTGTTTTGATGATTAGCAGCAAAGGTTAAAATTTGAGTAGACCTTTTAGGAACACCCTGTAAACACATCGTCCAAACGACTGCCTGCCTGCCAGGGTGACACTCCCACGATGCAACGCGACAACAATTTCATCAAAATCGGACAGCAATCGAATACAACTGGTGCACGTCGTTAATCATTGCTGACGTGCAAATTATGCCTGGTCGCGCACTATGTAGCAGCGCTGGCTTGCTAGATAGGTTTTGTCTCTGTTGGTTTTATTGGTGAGGAAAATTAAAGAATCCGTGTTTCAACTAGAAGCTTATACAGCTTTAAATCAAATGACAACATGTTGATAATTTCGGTACCAGTAGGATTCGAAATTGGCAGCCACGGTTGAAATACGTATTTATTGTGTAAATGTGGACTTCCAGTGCTGAGTTGAACTGTTTTAACCCTTTACTGCCCAATGGTTGGCGGCTACGGAGCGGCAAAAAACTAAGTCCCAACGCGCAACGTAAGCTTTGTGTGGGATTCCCGGGGACCACGAGTAAAGCCAACAGAACAGCCCAGTGGTTAGCGTCTTCGTCTTCGAACCAAGTGAATGCCGGATAGAATCCCACGATTGACCCAACTATCATAGTAGTGACATCATTCCACCAGGCAAAGGTAACTAGCTGCTTAGCTGAAGAGTATCATGAAAAAGTTATTGATGCATCTTTCTCTCTGTGAATGTGGATATTCATCCTTTAATTTTTAGTTTTTCTTTGTCCCTCCACCATTCTCTAACCTTTTCCACAGTTTGAATTTCGGCCGTGTTGGGATTTAACCTCAACATGACAAAAATATTAAAGCTGGGCCGATCACAATTTTTTTCTGCCCGAGCTGATCATTAAGCGAAACTGGCCGATACCAAATCCCGACCCGATTACTGAAACCAAATCCACCAATAAAATTTAAAAATTTGCCTTGTAGTATAAGAGAGAGCTGCTTGGGGTTTGGACCATTGAGCAGGTGGAGAAGAAACGTTGAAAATGGTCTATTCAAACGTCCAAATCGGTCGACGAAATTTGAAAATATCTTCAATTTGGTGTGGTCTTCAAATTTTATTATAAGGTCTTGGCCCATAGACGGCGTATACCCCTAAACAACGTTACTCTCAACTATAATCAACAATCAGTCTTTTAACAATCGGATGCCTTTAACAAGAAATGGCTTCGCCATCTCGTTGTTATTTGAATTTTGGCTCTTGCTATTGGTCCATTTTGTTACCCTGATGGTTCGGCAACCCCATGTCCGATTCCGGATTTTTTTTTATAAACCTTTTCCAGACTCCCGTGCCACTGCATGCAAAGTGTGGTTTGGATAGTCCTTGTAGTTTTCGCGTGATGCGCAGTCTAAGATTACGTTGGAGTGTCTTCATAGCGGAGCTCCCATCCAATTAGCAGATAGTTAGCAATACGAAGAAGCAGTAGTCAGCAGTAAGAAGAAGCAATTAGTTAGCAATAAGAAGAAGCCGTTATTACTTAGAAGAAGTAGTCCCAAGAACTACAGTAGAGTATATTTTTCTTACTAGATAGCCTCAATGAAACTGCTGCGTAGTAAAAGTAACCGAACTTTTGGATACAACAGCGTTCAGTATAGCCAAACTATAATGGAGAGTAAAGATACCCTACTGAAGCTATTCACACGTCTTACAGTGCAACAATTTACTCTATAGTATACCAGGAGCATCTGCATTGTCACCTCCAAGTCCTATTAAAATCTCTTCGTTCAGTTTTGGAATGTTTCGCTATGCTTCGTGTATTTCACATCTTCAGTCTTGTTAGCACCATCTCATTAAATGGTGAAAAGTATTCGACGACTGACGTGTCCCAACCACCAATTTCCCCCCCCCTCATCTTCAATCTTTAAATCGAAAAGTCCGTCCAGAGGAGTCCTTTTTTTAATTTTCTTTTTAACCCCAGGAAACCCTCAGCAGTTCCCTTTTCGTCGCTGGATTAGCTATTTCGTCTTCTTGCTTAGACGTACGTCATGGTGTGGAAGAAGAGGTTCACTTTACCAAAAAAACAAAAAACCATTATTTCTTTGCTTTCGACGTTGTTTAACCCCTTCCACTCTAGACATAAGCCCAGAGGGCCTTTTTTTTTTTATATATATAGTCCCATGTTCACAAAGTTCGGTAACACGCTACGAATTTTTCTATATCACATTCCCTTAGCTAGTATAGGCCAAGCCTTTAACACCTCCGCTGTGATTTCTTCACACTTATCGGATTCGCTTGGAAACCCTCATGAAGCTCGCGTTTATTCGCCGGACTTAAGTACTTTGCCTTTTTGCTTATGCATACGTCATGGTGTGTGGAAGGTGTCAGCTATAAATTAAAAAAATTACTGCAACAATAACACTGCTTTAGACGTTGATGAACCTTGATGTGGTTGAGAAAAGACCTTTATTAATTAAAATTTGCCCTACGACTTTTTTTTAAAGTGGACAGAACTGGTTGCTCCCTTGTCTTTGATTCTTTTCAGTTTTATCTAACTTACCTGCACTTTTTTTGGACTGGTGTTAGTGGGTTTCCTCTTCCGGCTCCAAGCCGTTAGTAGTGTGGTTGTACCTTTATTTATTTATTTATTTATTTATTTATAATACTGTATGACCTGTAGGAAAATTACTGTGCTACATAATACATCCACTTTATGAAGAATTTTGAATGTATGACCTTTCATGTAATAATGACTCGGTCGGCAACTTGCTGGTGTTCCAATTACAATTGCTTTGTTCTCTTTCGCTGTGTTTCGCTTAGAATTGTGCGTATCTTTGGGGTTGCTCTGGCAATGCTGGCGTCCCGAGTCCAGTGACGGTGCTAGGGGTGGGCCAGGGCGGGCCATGACTCCCCAAATATTTCACGGCTCCTCGCCGCCCCCTCCCCCCAAACCCCAACACTCAGGTCATCACCAGAAAATAAAATAATAACAAAATCTTCTAAGCTAAACTTGAAATCAAATGAATAAACAGAGCTTTTATTTTTTTTTATTTTACATATTTTTTTTAGCAACTTGACATTACATGTGTAGCATAATTTATTTTGTGTGTTTATGGGGCGTATTTTACAACTAAATTTTACTACATTGAAACTTAGGTTACGTTCAGGTTGGATTAAACGGAATAAAAGTGCCTAATACGGTTGCCACGCAAAAAAAAATCCTTAAACCAATTTGTTTCCAGATGTGCCCTCTGTCGGCCCCCAAACAATTCAGTCCTGACGCCGTCACTGCCCGAGTCTGTTGTGGAATACTTAGAATGCTTCCAGAAATCCTGGGTGATAATACTGGAAATCTGAAGGTCCTCCGATTCTCAAAAGAGGTCTCTATCCCCTACTTTAGCTCGAGTTTTCAGTCATTTTTCTGTAATTAAATAAACTTCACTCAAAAACCTCTTTTTGCCTGACGATAATTCACTGCGGCACCTTAGGCGCATCTTATGTCTATTGTGTCAATTAAATTACCATCAATAAAACCCTTTTTTTCCTGAAACAAATTATCTGCGTCACTTTAATCGCATCTTATGTTTTTTGTGTCAATTAAATAACCATCAGTAAAATCTCTTTTTGCCTGACGCTAATTCTCTGTGTCACTTTAGTCGCATCTTATGTCTTTTGGGTCAATTAAGTAACCATGAGTAAAACCTTTTGCCTGGCGCTCATGCTCTGCAGCACTTTAGTCACATCTTGTGTCTTTTGTGTCAAGTAAAACCTCTTTTTAACTAACACTAATTCTCTGTGGCACTTGAGT
>JAHWFP010174778.1:4492-19838 GCA_023313725.1 Lithobius niger
CAAACGTTCGCGACGACTTCCATGGGACCAAGTGTGTAAATTAATTCCCTCACAACTCGAGGTCAAGAGATCAAAATCACAACAAGACCAACGCGTAGATCGCTTATCAGTGAATTGTAATACTTTTTTCAGCCACTTAAGTTTTAGGTTTTATTGGGTCGTGCTTAGTTTTTGTTGTTGTTGTTGTTGTTGATCAACAAGCTGGAATAGTTTCGAGTCTTATTTATTTCCCTTTTTTGCGGGCTAAATACCAATTAATCTTCTATTGGGATGTAGAATGGACAGTGCAATGTGTAGAACCATTCACCGCCAACGTTCTGCTGTATCAAAGATCGAGGGAAATAATTTTGTTTGAGGTCCCTGTTGAAATAACATTTGGCATCGCAGTAACCAATTATTGTCATTTGTTTCATTAATTCACAAGTCTTGGTGATTATACGAAACGTGAGATACGTGTGATCCGTGTACATCAGTGTATTGCCGTAATGGTCGTGTTGCTGAGTTGGCAAACAAACTGGAGCGAGAGGATTCTCCCTAATGTGGGAAGGATGTCGTGAGAAAAGTAATTTTACTTTCTTCCTGATTCTTTTTAAAGTTTCTGGTTTAAAGTTTTTTAAGTTTGTCACTAGTTTGATTACCAGTCATCAGCCTACTAAGAAAGGGGGTTTGTGATTTCAATTCAATTTTTGTTCCACTTCCTTTACCAACGACATTTCACTCAGAAATATGCTACTTTAAAAGCTCACGTTCTCTACTTCTGCGTATGAGGTACGTTGTAAAGGTTTCTAGTCCATGAGTTAATTGTCGGTCATAGCCTACTGGGAAACACGGTTTGTAATGTCAAATTTCAACTTTTTGGTCCAGCTATCTTTGTTGTCAACGAGTTACTGAGCTCACTTCTTTCTGTATTTGGGGTACTTTCCAATTTTTTTTGTGTGTGTGTGGTCCTTTTCAAGTTTCAGTGGCACTGTGATTTGTAAACATTTCTGTCCTTTTTAGTTTCTCGTTCGTTGTCAAGAGCTTGATTAGCAATAACATGGTGGGAAGGGGGTTTGTGATATCGGAGTTCAACTTTTTGTCCATCATCTTCATTATCAACCATATACATACACTAAGAAAAGTGGTTACTATAAGCTCACTTTATTTACTTCTACATTTTGAGGTATGGACTGAGAAAGGTAGTTATTTTCTAAAGGTTTTTTTATGGTCCTTTTTCAAGTGTCAGAGGCACTGTGCTTTGAAAATGTTTCTGGTCCATTATCATGTGTTTGACTATCAATCACAGCCTGTGAAGAAAAAGGGATTTGCGATTTGTAAGTTCAACTTTTGGTCCAGCATCTTCATTATCAACCAGAGTACACTGAGTAAAGTGTTTACTAAACTCACTCTTATTTACTTGTACAATTTGAGGTATGGACTGAAAAAGGTAACTTTACTTTCTAAAGCTTGTCTTGTGGTCCTTTTTCAAGTTTCAGTGGCACCGCGATTTGCAAATATTTCTGGTCCACAGTCTGAGCACGATTACAAATCACAGCCTGCTAAGGAAAGGGGACTTGCGATTTGCAAGTTCAACTTTTGGGTCCAGCATTAGACATCAAACGATTTGGAGTTCAACTTTTGGTCCAGCATTAGTTATCTACCACATTGCAGTGATAAAGGGGTTTTCATACTCGAACTTAGTAGGCTTTTCTTCAACCACCTGTGCCGTTGCCTGTCACTTGGCAACTGTACTGTCAATGTCGGTTGTTAGGCAGTGTGAATGTCCAACAGTACAATGACTTTCGTCAACCAAAAAAAAAAAACCTCCGAGGACAAAAAGACAATAGGAAAATCCGTCATCGTGTATTAACGACACGTGTCACGTCCAACAACTATTGGAACACTAAAAATCCTGACATTATAATAATAACAATAACAATGACGACACTATTCCTGCTGCCAAGTCATAAGCATAAAAGCCCGCCAAAAAGGCCACACCACTAAACAATAGCGCTCCAGCCAAAGTGCCATCAAAAACTGATTTGCCCCAGGCGGAGCAAGTTTTGTCGGCTTGCCGGGCCTGTTGTAGCTGTTGATGCTGTTTTGTTCCCACAGCTATGTGGTTGTATGCCCGCTGGTGGATTATGGGGTTTGGCTTGGAAGGTAGATTGGCTGTGAGTGGGATGTGGCGGGAGAATGGGGAGGGGGGAGATGGGGAGTTTGGCTGAAGGCAGGCCGATGTCTTGTATGATAAATGGGGGAGACGGCCAGTTGGAAAAAGAAGGAAAAAAATGGGTGAACGAACGCTTAAAGGGCCAAGGGTGGGTTGGAAACATGGTGGAACACTACGGCTGGTGCTGGACACGGGATTATGGCAATGCGGAATGACAGTGGACAAGGTTCGTTTGGAGGAAATGCAAATAGAGTTTTTAATTTTTTGTAAAGTTTTTCTTTAATATGGTTTCTGGCATGCTGCAATGACGTTACACTTCAAGGATGATGACGTATGTAGAGGTTACTTACGACGTGCTAAATTAAATATTAGGCTGTTATTTGCGAAAAAAATACGTCAAACTCGTATCAGTGTGGCCATATGTAGCATTTTTGACGCTACGGTAGCATATTTTGAATCCAAATTCGTAGCATTAACGGTAGTATTTTCAGTAGCATTGTAATGATACGTAATTATGACACGACGTAGTATTATTGTATATAACTCTATGCTGGAGCCTTAATGGATTAGCTGCAAGGGGCACTGCAGAGAGAAACAGAAGGCGTCATACTGAAGCCGATGCTGTGAAGAGTGATTTCTTAGACCTAAAGCGCGCGATTTTTGTTGTTGGAGAAAACAACGTTATTTTAAGCCTAAGAAATCCGCTCTTCCGTTGTTTTTCCCTCCATTTTTATGTAGTGTACCTTGTAGTTAAGCCCTCCAAAACCCATACTGGTGCCAATATGGCGGCAAATGTTACTGCTCTATTATAACACATTGTCGATACTACAGTCGTGTGTACTACACGTTTCAACCATAGAAATAGAGATACTTTGCGGTCTCGCAAATACATTTGGTGAATAAACTTGATTTGGTTGAGAACTGGTGTGCACTTACATACACTACACACAATAAGTTACACCGTCAGTACGTAATGCATTCATATATCCGCACAATACACAGTATTCGCAATACACGCACACACATCGTATTTTCACTGTAAATTAATTTCAGAATAATTTATGTGAATAATGATTAATATCCTCTTAACCATGTTGGATAAACGTGTGTGTATTTGAGATTCAAAATCCCTGAAAACCCTTGACCAATTTTTTTGATTAAAGAACCTCAAGTCCTAAAACAGGGTATAGGTCTAATGCCTGTGGAATTTGAGAGCAATCGAACGAAGTGTTCAAAAGTACGCGGAATATACAATGTGCACAATACAATACACACAATACACCTAGTCTTTTTAACTGAATATTAATTTCAGATTAACTTCTCTGAATAATGAATGATGTCAAATTAACCATTTTGAATCAATTCTGGTATATTTCAGATTCAAATTCTCTGAAACCGTTTTACCAATTTTATTGATGCAAGAACTTAAGTCCTAAAACAGGATATAGCCCTAAAGCTTGTGGAATTTGAAACATATAGAACGACGTATTCACTAGTTTTGGGGATCTTTTTGACCACTCTACACTCCAGTGGCATTGTTGAACATAACAGTTCTGTTTTTCTGAGAATGAATTAAGTTGTATTCCCAAATTTGCCGTTTTTGTGGCAGACTAATTCGAGCCCATTGGCTTTCCGACCCGTTTAAAAGACTAATTTTTTGGGTAATTATTCCTTCACAGGTGTGTGTCCTATTACGCCTCAAAAGTGTGATATTGCACAAAACAATCCTCAACAGTAAAGGATGCGCCATTTTTTTCTATATGGAACACCGTGATATCGAAGACAAGATGGCCGCCACCAGTTTCGTCTCCAACCCTTGGTGGTTGTCAGATTGTCATTTAAGCCAAGTGATCTCGATTCGGGTTCACAAACTTGACGGCAGCCATTTTGAATCTGATATAAGGACTTTCTATGGTGAAATTGGTTCTTGTGATCTTGTGGTGTTTTTCGTTTGTTTGTTTTGTATTCGTAATAAGCCTATGGTGCAGGAAATGGGCGAACCACGTTCATTCCCATCCAAAACCAAAGTGAACCAAAACGGAGAAATTAGCTATAGTTCTTGATTGACAATTTATTAATTTTTTGATGTATATCCGTACATGTGTGAGAAAAAGGGTCTCCAGATGTTGATTTCCGGAAGATGGCAGCAACGCACACTCTAAAATACTTCCGGACCTTGTTTCGCGAGCTAACAGTGTTCCTCCAGACCCACTAAATGGCTTTGTTCGACACAGTACGGAAACATTTTCTGGCTGTGCCGCTGTAATAAGCAAAACGCGCTGTAGTAAGCAAAACGTTTGGCATTCCACAGGGCTTAATATTAGGATCAATACTGTTTCTTGTTTACAACATTGGTTTATTTGTTTTGTTAGTCAACTTCATGTATTTTTTTTCATTAATTCATTTGAGTTAGTTCCGCAAACGTGACCGTACGGGGCCAAAGGGATTCAACGACCCTTTTCAAAATTGAACAGCGATAAGTTGAAAATTTTACTCATAGTTCACACGACTTCCTCGAGAAGATGGATCACTAAATAGGCATAAGTATCGAAAAGTACCACGACCCATCGCATCTTTCCACGAAATAAACCTTCCTACCCCTCGAAGCAAAAGTGAATTTCTCCTCACGTTCATGTGGTTTGGAAGAAATCTCTGGCACACGCGTTGCCAAAGCGATGTTTAAACATCCACGAAGATTCCTCAATCACGCCGTTCACGACAAGATGGCGCCCGAGACTCATTATTTATGCGGGCCATGCGCGGTGGCTTATGGGAACCTGCGAGTTCGAACGCCTAAACGGAACACATAAGCGAACGGACTGAGTTGGGCAGGTGTCAGTGGAGTTCGCTTTCGGGAAACGAAGGACGGAACCATTTTTTCTTCTTTTTTTCACCCCCCAAAAAAAAATAATAATAAAAGGCCGGCCTTTTAGCAACAAGCCTGAGAAACTTTGAAGAGCACCACGTAATTTAAATCTCTGGAGTACTGTGAATATAAAAAATATAAACTCCTGCCATTCGCTTTATTTGTAAGGAAGGCCAACAAAAAAATGGAAGGTTCACCTAGGTTGTTTGTGAGCTTTCGGCAAACAAACAAAAAAAGATAGTTCCCGCGGTTCTTACGCGGAAAAGAAGCATTAAGAAGAATTAGTCCATTTTGTAAGAATTGACACTCAGACACAGAAAAAAAGTTTCGATGCTGAATTTCAAAAGGCTTCTTCAATTTCAAGGTCTTAAGTGGCTCGAACTACAATGCTTGCTGCCTACAGTGGTTTGATTCTTTGTTGAATCTTTATATCATTATGGTTGCGTTAAGAGGTGATGTACGAGTGCGTCAAAAAAGGATCGGGGGGGGGGGAGTAGTAGGTGGTAGAAATGTGCAACGTCTTTATTTTCGTCTGCACAAAAAATGAGCACTTGAAGGCGAATGCCAACGATGATGATTATTTGTTAATAAGCCTTGGCCTTTTCGAACATTTCTATTGAAAAAAATCTGTTTTTTTTTCTGGAAAAAAAAACTCACAAGGGATTTTTATCGGGTTTTATGCTGCTCTTTCGGGTTGAATGGATTTATCGTTTCCTTTGGCCTTTATCGAGTTCTATCGAGATAAACTTCGTTTTTAGTTTATTAGTGTTTTGTAGGAACACTGGTGGTTGTTAGACTTGGTTAAGGCATTAGCATAATAATGCAATCGCCTTTCTTAGACAGTTTGAACATAATTAGTAAGTAATTCGTTACAAAAGCTAATTTTGTGTACAGGCTAACCGTTGCTAATGCTTACATTTAAGATAACCAAACGTGGCACGGCGATTTTTTCAAACTACTGGTAGGTAAAATAGGTTGGGAACTCCACTATTGGGTTTTATTGTTAGTTTATTTTTCATGTGAGTTTTTAGGGCAAACTCCGAATATAAATCGCAAAAACTATATATATATATATATATATGCACGGGTAGCTGCGAGCACTGGGGCGTCAGATTCGATAGGCGTCCTGGTCCCAGTGTACATCTCTGGCTTCGTACAGACCCGGGTTCGATCCTGGCGATGGGAAGTGTATATGTACGGGTTTTTCTCTGGTTGTTTCCCGCCCGTTGCACGAGGGTTTCCTCCGGGTACTCCAATTTCCTCCCTCCTGCGGCAAAAAACAACTGTAATAATGGTGGTACTTCTTCCACTTAACATCTGCCGCTGGGTAATTTGGGTGGGTGGATGCCTCGAGCATCGTCTTTATATATTATATTATATTATTATTATATATATATATATATATTTATGTATCACCATCCTGCACATTCTCAGCTGCAATATACCCCTGCTTACTGCAGTAATGCAACAGATATTTCGAAACTTTGCTTTAAGTTACTGCAGTTACATTTTTATGCATTTTCTGTGTATTCTGGACACAGTCAATTTTAAATGCCGCTAGTTTCTAGTTTAGTGTTAACGTTATCAGGTATGGAGTGGTATTAAGTTTTTAAATAATAAACACTGCCTTACACATCCCATAGGGTACAGCGTTCGATCCGTTTTTGTTTTCATCTCATCGGGTCAAAACTTTTGTTTTTAGTTTATGTGTATTAGTTCCTGTATTACTACAGTATATTTTCTGCATAATTTCGATACACTTTAATGCTTATGGCTAAACGAACCTATTTCATTTTCTGCCGCACGTTGCTTACCCTGGTCTTAATAAACGAAGCGTTAGGCATTCTACAGGGTTCAGTACTAGGGCCGCTCCTGTTTCTTGTTTGCAAGGGGTTTGTTTCAACGATGGTTTTTTTTTTTGCTTGTAGGTTTTTTCTGTCTTTCGTATCCTGCATATGTTTTCAACACAGAAACTTGTGGGAATAAACTATGTAATTTCTAGTTTATTTGAGTGTTTATCATTTAATACGGTTGTATCTATCAATATTTAGCTTCTTTTTTATTTGCTGGAAAAATACTTTATTTAGATCCTGTGGGTTTCTAGGCTTACAACTCCCCCTATAAAACAAATGATTAAGTCAGGTGTAATCTACTTGGAATTTAGGACAATAAAACCCGTAAAACCAACTGTTAAACCTTTTTACCACAAAAATTGGCCTCGACATGTTGTTTATAGCCCATTTAGAACCATTCCAGTAAATTATTATGCTTTTAGCAGAACAATTTTTTCTATTCTTGCACTTTGTCGATTGGGCCTATCAGTTAAACTGGAAGGCTAAATATATTAATAACTGTTATTTTATCTAACTCCCAGTTGAGTACTTATAAAAGCTACAGTACTTTATTACTAATACGGCGCTACGAAAAAAAGAGGCACTTAGCAGAGCGCTGTAGCAATAAAACAATTGAAGTAAAACGTCCTGAGAAAATTTTATGTTCTGCCCGATCGTCTCGTATACGACGATATACCAATGCCAGCTTGCCATTAGCGATCGCAGCGCCCCTCTAGCGTGTAACAATTAAAATAGCGGCAGACAGAAACAATAAAATACAAGTGGCTATGAAGCGACATCTGTCGGTGGCGTTTGGCGCCTGCCCCCGAAGGCTATGGCGAATAATAAAGCTATTAATCACCCCGTCGAATATCTAATAAATCTTGGACAATGATGAAACGAATGTGAACGGCAAGAGACCTCGCGTGAATGAATGGAGGTGGGTTCATGTAAGACAATGTGCATAGTTGCGACAAGCTAAGAAGAAAGCTGTTCGGGTGTGGGACGGTTACTTGGAAGTTAGCAAAAACAGAAACATTTGTTTTAGGGCATGCAGGTATAAGGGGAGGGTCCGACGAACACCAACACAGTGTAATGAGATTTGAAAATATTTAACGTGGATTTCAGATTTCACGTGATTTTTTTCGGGATTTGCTTGGATGGACTTGCAGAGATTTCATGGAGTTGCAGTGAGTTCAAGGATTTGTACTGCTTTCACAAATTTGCGGAAATTTCACAGCAATGAAAAGATTTGCAAGGATGTCCGGATTTCGGAATGCGAAATCCTAAGGTGTATGAGATTTCACCTCTTGTTGTCCCCCCGGAACCAAAGATTTCGGGTGGGTTTGCGGATTTCCGTCAGGATTTACAGATTTCTACTAAATTTCCATGGATTTACAAAACTTTACAGATTTGCATGGATTTCATGGATATGCAAAGATTTCATGGACTTAAACACAAGATTTTGCTGACCTGCAGTGATTTTACAGGATTCGCTGTGATTTCGTGGGATTTGCAGAGATTTTACAGATTTGCAGATATGTAGTGATTTCCGTGGGATTTGCAAATCCTAAATCACAGGTTGTATGAAATTTCCCGTATTGTCGGATCCCTCGAGTTAAGGATTGATATCTCGCTACCAACCTTCACCGATGTCGGCTGCCATAGAAAATTGACGAGGAAATCCGGAATTTCCTTTTGTAGGCCTAGGGCAATTCTGAAGGAATGTAAAGGAAAGTTCCATTATTTTTTTTTAGTATCCATATACGAACCTTGGAAGAGCTAGTAGAGTTTTATTACGATTATTCTGAATTATTGCCAAATCGTGACAATAAGGTCTAAACTTGTGTGACTATTTACTTTTAGAGTAAATGCTTTTCATTCGGCTGCCAAACATTGTTATGTTTCACACCACACACTTTTCTTGGCTTCCGTTTCGCGTCGTATCGAAATTCGAGACGAGACCGAGACCAGGGAGGGTTAGGTGCTGGGACAGTGGCAAATACATGTTTTTTTTTTACCGGTTTTTCCAGTTATTACTGGCTAAAACTGGCAAAAAAGCTGCTTCACAAGCTTATTTTCACGGTAAAGGATATTCTTCTCACAATAGCTATGCAAATTTTCGACAGTCATTTGCATAAATTTGCGTAGATATTGTGGGAAGAATATATTTTACTGTGAAAATAAGCGCAAATAAGAAGTGAATATAAATTTTCAAAGTAAACGGTATGAAGTTTTCAAGGGGAGCTTTTATAATTTGCCATATTTACGTCAATTTTTGCCATATTTTTGGCCAAATTGGCCAAAACATGGTGAAAAAACAGTTATTGCCAGGGACGGTAAAAACCATGGGGAAAATCGGCTGTACCTACTTGGTGGCAAAAACTTGCCAACCCTGACCGAGACAGGCACAAACACAATTTTTATTTAAAGCATAAGCAGCTGAAACTACCCTATTTTTTGTAGTTGCAGTGCCACGAAGACCATCTACATTGTCTACTTCTGGTCTTACTGGCATGGATGATAAACGAACACAACTCGTCAATAAAATGCGATGTAAGAACTGTCGAGAATAGTCTCGACCCATCGAGTGCAAGCACTGCTGCGTGCGTTAGAGATGCAACCGACATCATCTCGAGAAAAACCGAGACTGAGGTCTCCAAAAAAGATGTTTCAATTCCCAAGAGAATTGGCCATGAGAGGAATTCGCTTCCATTCGAGTGTTTACCGAGCGTCGCCATTTTTGACAAGATGGCCGCCGTCATGGCTGGAATTCGAGTCACGTGTTCGCGGAGCCGCGTTGCCCCAGACAACCATGCACTTAGCCGAAACCCATCACAACCCAGGCAGGCGGGCAAGTTTACTGCTGAAAGGTCGCCTCAGCGTCCATTGTCTACTGTTTAAAATACGGGAGAAATGGGGGTTGGGGGAGATGTACTGGCTGAGGGGAAGAAGAAGATGTATTTACACTCTTGGAATTAAAGTGGGCCTTGTCCAGAACCAAGCAGGGAAAGACTGAACGAAGTATAAAGTATCGTCTGTAGGCTACACTCCACAAACTTGTTTTGTCCTGTTTTTTTTTAATGCTTGGAAGGTCACTGCGTGGTCGTTGGATTCATGCAGCGCATACCTTCAGGCTACACTTTGACCTCTTCGTTTATGTATGAGTGTCTCCTTTTTATTTAATTTTTTTTTTTTTTTACTTTTTTGGTAGTTGATAGTATGTTTGTTTGTTTATGAGTTCAAGGTGTGCGACTTGCCCAGTTTGTGTTTATACAATATATTCGAAAGATTTTATCGGAGCGTTTAAAAAAAAAAAAATCAATCAATTGACCCGTTAAATGAAATGTTGATAATAATATTTGCTGAAGTCCCGCAAGCGCGATGAATTCGAATGGTCAAATTATGAATGTTTAATTGCTGACTTTTTTTTTTTGACTGATGGTTGTGGGTTTTGAGTTTTTTGGCTGGAAATGGGCGGTCACACCAATTAGGCTAAAATTTACCGTTAAATGAGCGCTTAACAGCCGGTTGAGCTAACGAACTTCCAGAATGGATGAGCCGGTTATGAGAAGCAAATCTGATTGACTAAATAAGGCAAGAAATGAACGCAGGTGCTCAGGTTAAAAAAAAAAAGTGGTCTGAAAAAAATTCCCTTGCGTTTTACGGGTCAGTTTAAAGTTTTGTCGTTTCTTGTTTGGTTTTCGCCAACATTTATTTTGGCACTCAAGGATTTTTCAACTATTACAGTAGCATAAGTGTTTATTGGTTAAAAGCTCATAAACGCATGAAAACGCATAAAAAAAACCTCTGAAAATAAGATTTTAACGACTAAACCTTAACCATGTTGTTTTTTTTTTTTTTAGAAAATGCTGAAGTTCAGGTAGTGCCCACTGTAGAATGTAAAGTGATTCTGGAATTCAGAAGTTCACAAGTCTTATTTTTTTATTATTCTAATGTTGTTGTAAGACATATTGTCATTGTTGTAGCATTAAATGTGTTGAGTTTTGCAACGTATTAGGGTATGTGAAAACAAACAAAGAAATTGTGTGAAATAACAAACTGTGAACCAATATGACAGCCCGTGTGCTAAATGTTAATATGGTTACAATAAACGTACCACCAGTCAACCCTCTTGAGTGTCATCAAACGACAGTGTTGCCCATTAGAAAACAGACTCAAGAAAGCACTCGCCATTTCCTAGCTTCTACTCGCCAATTAGCCTGCAACTTACAAATGCAAGGTTTACAAAACTAAAGCATTTATTGCACTGTGAATTTTCTTTAAGCACATTGACTTAACTCAAACCGATTGTTACTATCTAAAACTGTTCTTGAGATATGGTTGTTTTGAAAGTCTCTGTTTGGCGAGTGGCGACCAACATTGGAAAGGATTGGTGGCAGGTTTTGGATATATCACCAGAAGCCTGTAAATGTTTACTGTTTCGTAGGACATGAGTGTACATGTTTTAACACTCCCTTTTACCTTCCTTCACTTGTCACACTGTCGACTGGATGCTGTGGTTCTCGCCTACCGGCTCCAGGCCAGGTCATTCAACACCGCCAGAACCTAATTTCACCAAGGTAACGTGGTAACAGGTGTAGATTACAAGCCCGTGAGAGAGCGCCTGGAATTGGGAGGCAAAACTCGCAATTGATTCCTAATCCGTTGGTCTTGTTTTAAAGAACCGGAACTTGTGTCTCTAAAAGCTCGCTTCCGACGCCGTTGCTCTTCAGTTCCGGTTAGCTTAGACCAATCGCTATTATTTTGGGGTTTTATCGGATTTTTTTTCGGGCATAATCGTGTCTCACACTTAGGCTTCGATTTTATTTCACGAATGTTTTATAGGTACAGTACTGTGGTTAAGATATGTTTATTAACATAATAATGTAATCAGGGTTGTTGTGATTTTCCCCAGCCCAATAAAACCCACAGATTTTATTTCCACAAAAAAGCACACACGAAAAAAAAAGCAGTATTAAACCCAACTGTATGTGTGCTTTTTTTTTTGTTCAATTAGGGGGTTTAGGGATCAATGCCTAGATTCTTAGGAGTGATGCCTCTTAGTTTAAGAGAGGGGTAGCCACTAACCCAATTCCAAAGGGGTCAGCTTAACCGTAGCACAGGTAAAACAAAGCAGAGTGCTTACAACATCAAAGAAAAATTCAGCAAACATTAAAAAAGTTAATAAACAGCAATACTTGACAGAACCCGAAAAAGCTTTCCCCCTCCCAACGAAAAAAAAACTCCACCGGATTAGGCCATGTCAGTAAGACTGAGCGGTAGGAATTCGGCTTTTGGTCACAAAGGTTGTGGGTTCAATGCCCAATCAGGCAATCTGGCATTAAGCCCGAAATGCAACGTAAACACATTTGCATCTGTATAATTTTATTAATCACTCTTTGAGCCCATTTGGCTTTCTGTCCTGCTTATAACTGGTTAGGGTTACAGAAAAAAAAAACAGGGTTTTTCACAGCTCTGATTGTGATGCACCAATTGTTAACCAATTATCGGACTGAAAATAATTGGCAATTTCGTGACAAAAAGTAATATCAACCACTCTTGGTTGCTCTTAGAATCTAGCAACAAGCCGGTTAATTTTTTAAACCTAGATAGGATAGGTAAAAAAAAATTGGTAAAATAAGTGAAAATACCCACTTTTGGGTTTTCTTTCAGTAGGCGGACCCGGAAAAAAAAAAGTTTTTTTGGTTAGATTTTTTTGCGCAAACCCAGGATGGAACAGAAGGTGGAATAATCTTGAAGACTTCTCGTTTACGCCACACGTGCTATCACCAAGTACTACTCGTGCAGAACACCCCGATGAAAATGATGGGGAGGGGGGGGGGGCACCATAACCAATAATTTAAGTTTGTATCTTTTTCGGGGCAGTGTTTTCCCCACTTCCAGAGTTACCAAACCGTTAAAAAAAAATCACTTTCTCTTACAGCAAGCTACGTGTAAACAAACAACAACAAACCCCCAAACTGCATCTTGCAATGACGTCACGTCCCCATTAGTATGCAAATGTGGTGACGGAGGGCTGGTCTGGAAGATTTAAGTCGTGAGGTTTGTCTGTAATTTACTGGATTTTGGAAAACCCGTCTGGAATAAAAACAGCTCTTTTTCTTTCCTTCACATTAACATTCACGTCGTTTTCGTCGAAGATTAAAAAAAAAACCATGTGAAAGAAAGCGAATAAGTCCTACTGACCTGAACCACCATGTTCTCACGGTAACGAAAAGCGGGAAACAAACCGAAGTGAAATAATTTTGAAATATGTGTAATTAATTAAATAATTGGTAGTTAAGTGAAACATGGGATATTTGCTAATCAACTTCACCCCCGAGTGACAGACACGGCACGGTGTCTTGCGGAAATTAACTGATAAACCATGCAGAAACTTACTGGAAAACCTAACATAAAATTAACTTTAAAGAAATGAAAGTAGCAGTAAATATTAGCAAGGGTAGACTAGAGAGAGACCCCAATTGTGATAATTTCAAGAACACGTTTGGTGGGGGGCGTCGGACGAACGTCTAATGGGATAATTGTCTAATATCTGCATAAATAAAAAAAATCTGGAAAATCGTCTAAACGGAATATCGAATAATGGATAATCGTATAATGGAACTGCGGTTTCTGATGTTACAGCCGCGGCAGCGCGAGCGAGGCAGGGACATTAGACGATTTTCTATTATACGAATTCCTGTTAGGCGATATTCCATTATACGAATTTCCAGTTAGACGATTTTCCATTATACGAATTTCCTGTTAGACGACTTTCCGTTACGGTATACGTTCTTCCAATAATGCGATTTTCCAGTTAAACGATTAATTATCCCTCGCCCCGTTTGGTGGCAACAGGAAAAAGTGAATGGTGATTGTGCGGATGGTGGAATTACACAGCAAGGTGCTTGTAGCAATGGAGAATAGTGGTTTTCAAGCAAATTCATTCCTCTCACTATTTTCGTACGTCCTGCGTGAAGTAACTTTTGCTGCAACACTTACATAAGTTAATGGAGCAAAACCGTCTCGTGAGAAATAACAGGAAAATAAGAGCCAACAGTGCAAGTCATAGTAGTCATACATTTTTACCGTTTATTTCCCACTGTTTTTAGTCTTCTGCACGGCTGAGAAGACTATATTGCAACGACTTTGTCCGTCTGCCCGTCCCTCCGTCCTTTGCTTTTTTTCAACTTCGGAACGATAAAGACGACGAGTTACGACCAGGTTGTTTCAGTGATCAAAATTAGTTAAAAAACACGGCAAATTAAAATATCATTGCTTCCTTATAGCTAATGGGTTTTCTAAACATAACTAAATGAAAAAAATAACATTTGATAGTCGCATGTAAACCCTAACAGTAACATGTAACCGTACAAATAAAAGGATTTCGTTAACGACACACATTTAAAATAGTCTCGTTGACCTGTTGTATGGATGAATAGGCTCCCCTACCCTCGAATCAAATTCTCCGTTATCTGGTATTTTCGAAACAAAAACGTCAGGTAAGACCAAAACTACTTCTAGAATCACGTTACCACGGCAACGTCACGTTCTTTTTTTTTTATTTCTTTCAGTTAACCCGTAGCTTACGCGATCACCTCCTTACGAGGGCTTTGAGGGTTTAAACTTTTAATTCTATTTACATCTTTTGTTTAATGCGCTGGTATGTGACCAATTCTTTTCCATTGTTCTCCATCCTTTTTTCAGGTTTTTCCTGTCTGGCAACATCGCTGGGGACATGTGTCCCTAGCAGGTCTAACCTTGGTGTAAAGTAATCGAGACCCTAGCCCACTTTTCCACTATTCCCCTCCACTGGACACGCGAATATTGAGCTTTTATTTCTATGTGTGCTTTTCTTAATTTTATTATCCTACACAACTTACATTTTACTAGTCGGTTGCTATGATGCCACCCCGTTCTCATTGCATTATTTTACATGAATTTTGAACGCCGCCATCTTTAAGGACGGCAATCAATGATCCTTGCTCTATCAACAAATTGTTAACTTTTATTATTAATATAAAACATTTCAAGTTTAACGGACAAAGAAGTCTTATTTTGTTTTTAATTTCTCTATTTCTAGTGGCCTCGATCAACCTCCGGACGAAAGAGGTGTGCAGCCAGTGTACGTCCATTGTTCCCAGGGACTGATTCGGTGGTCGTATCCTCAGGGAGCCCTCCATTTAGTCATGAGGCTAGGAAGTGGACGGAGGGACTTTAAGGGGTGTATTAAAGCCTCCAAGACTTTCAAGGGTGCGAGGGTGTACGTCGAAGGGCGTCGCCAACTACACCCTTTGCTGTCGCCCTCAGACGGCAAACCTTTAGAACTGCCACGGTGCTTCGATTCCCAAGGGGGTCAAGTGGCGCTTTACGTTGAATCGGACAATCCCAACACCATCGACGCGCACGTCAAGATGGAGGCCGAGTTTACGTACGACCTACAGCTTGTGTCACCTAGGACGTATCGCGATCCCTTTGAAGGTAAGCATT
>JAHWFP010174779.1:0-10807 GCA_023313725.1 Lithobius niger
CTACAATGGGTGCTTTTAGTACATTCATCAAGAATTTGTTGGTCATTAATGCTTCATGGGGTGCCCAGGTATGGGGGGATGCTGGGGAGGCTTTGGTGGTATTTCATTGGGATCCATGGCTGGTTCAATTTCTAGTACTAGGAATGATCTGTGTATACCAAAATGCATGCTTTCAGTGCGATCAACAAGAATTTTCGGAAATCAGTCTCATGGAGCGGGAATAGGGGGGAAGCGCTGAGTGGTCTTGGAGGGTGTCGCGGAAGTTCCATAGCTAGTTTGATTTCAACTGCTCACAATTACATGTGTACCAGATTTCATTCTTTTAGCACTATCTGGAAGAATGTGTTCATCAGGCCTCAAGGATGGAGCACGGGGTGATGGGGGGGGGGGGTCGTTGTGGTGCCTTGTAGGTTACCTCGAGGGGGTTCCATAGATAGTTCAATTTGTACTACTATGAATGAGTTGTGTATCACAATTGAAGCGTTTAGCCCGATCTGCAATAATTTGTTGGTCAAGCACCAGAGAGGGGGCACAGGGGTGCGCTAAGGGACTCCTTTGGATATTTCGTGGGGTTCCTTGCTTGGTTTAATTTGTAATGCTAAGAATGACTTGAGTGCCGAGTTTCATGCTTTTTGCTCGATCCACAGGAATTTATTGGTCAAACCTCAGTAAGAGGGCACAGGGGGTGCTAGGGTCCCTTTGTGGGTATTTCATGTGGGTTCCATGGCTGATTCGATTTATGCTGCTAAGAATGACTTGTGCGCCAAATTTCATGATTTTAGCTTGATCTGTAAGAATTCGTTGCCAAAGCCCCTGGGAAAGGGCACGGGGCGGGGGGTCCGGGGGGGGGGGGGGAAGGTGCTGAAGACACTTGGGGGTATTTCATGTGGTCCAAGACTTGTGTACCAAATTTCAAGTTTCTAGCTCGATTTGCAAAAATTTGTCACTCCACTTAATGATTTCTGCCCATTGCCCTACAATAATAATTGCTCTGCTGACGACAATACTACACTTACATCAAAATCGTGTTCAAAAGGCCCTGGTTGGTGTTAATGCCTACATTTTAAGCTATACAAATTGAAAATCAGTTCATTGGTTCGATCTCTAGGTTAGAGCAAACGTTCTAGCCCATTTGGCTTTCCTTGTCAAGAATATTGTAGTAACATTAAAATAGCCTGCGAAAGGCTCTATGCCTTGTCCATACCTACGTTTTAAGCTATAGAACTCTAAAATCGGTTCAGTGGTTCGATCTCCAAGTGAGGGCAAAGATTACATTAATGATTTCTGCCCAGTGCTCTACAATAGTAATTGCTCTGCCTACTAGAATACTGCAGTCACATCAAAATTGGGTTCAAAAGGCCCTGGTCGGTGTTAATACCTACGTTTTTAGCTATACAAATTCAAAATCGGTTCATTGGTTCGATCTCTAGGTGAGAGCAAAAGTTTTAGCCCATTTGGCTTTCCGTGTAAAGAATATTAGTTACATTAAAATAGCCTGCGAAAGGCCCTAGGCCATGTCCATACCTAGGTTTTAAGCTATAGAACTTGAAAATCGATTCAGTGGTTCGTTCTCCCGGTGAGAGCAAAGAGTCCCAACAACAAGAACAACATGAACAATAATAAGAAATGGCCACGCTCTGCGCGCCAAACGGTTCTATTGTTGTCATTAAAATTTGTAATGCAGTGAAATAGTAACCATACGACCCCAAATACCGAATTTCGTTAGTCTATTTCAATTCTGGGCCAAACGGTAGGAGTTCAATGTTTAGGCGTTTAACATGGAAGTTCATGCTGAGGCTTACATAAGGACCGCTGCCGCGGTTCTTGATATTCTTTTAGAATATCTCTCGTACTTATCTCGTACTTATCTCTCGTACTGAACACTTAAAGGGTATATCTCAGAGTAGAAAATTATGTAACTCGGCCGTTACAACTGGCTATAACTCCCTTTTATCCATAAAAAGTGATTGAATCTTCTCAATACGTTACATGCCACAGTTGGTAACTTACCTTAAGTTTAGGTTTTTTTGGCTCAGTGTAGACGTATTTCGGTACTGGTAGTTTTAGTAATTTCGTTTCTTGCATCTGCATAGGTGATTCTTTCGGTTCAGGCTTTTTTCGATAGCCGTAGTTGGCAATTCCAAATTCCACTAATGTTGAAAATACCATAATCATGCAGGAAAACATCCAGATATCGATGGCTTTGATTTCGGCCACCGATGGGAGATCCTTCTGAGCGTTGTTGAACTGAGTAGCCAAAGTGAGGAGGCTGGTTAGGCCTAACGCAACCCTCGGCGGAGCAGCGGATTCTTCGAGCCAGAACGAAATCCAAGACAGCATGACTATCAGGGCGGAGGGAATGAAGAGCAGCATTAAGTGCTGGCCATAAACTCGCTGAAAGGTGAAGAGGTATTGTGAACATTCGACCTCTCCCGGCTCGCTATCTGTGAAAAAAAAAGCAAATAAAATAAGCCTTATGTCATTAAATGCTGGCCAAACAACTCCTTGAAGGTGAAGAGGTATTGTGAACATTCGACCTCCACCGAATCGCCAGCTGCGAAAAAAATATTACGTAAATAAAACAAACCTTATGACATTAAATGCTGGCCATAAACTCGCTGGAAGATGAAATGGGATTGTGAACATACGACCTTTAGCGACTCGCCTTCTGTGAAACTAAAAATAAGCAAATAAAATAAGCCTTTTGGCATTAAATCCTAGCCATAAACTCACTGGAAGGTGAAGAGGGATTGTGAACATTCGACCTCTCCCGACTCGCCATCTGTGAAAAAAAAAATAAGCAAATAAAATAAGCGTTATGGCATTAAATGCAGGCCATAAACTCTCTGGAAGGTGAAGAGGTAGTTTATTGTGAACATTCGACCTCTCCCGACTCGCCATCTGTGAAAAAAAATAAGCAAGTAAAATAGGACTTATACAGAGATGGCGAACAAGAGTGAAGTTTAATGTCACAGTGTCCCAACGTCCGCCTACTGACCCACAGTGATCATTACTGATAGTGTGGTCATAGTGGCTGTACTCTTTCTACGCTCAGTATACGTGCCTGAAGCCTGGTGCCTGAAGCGGATCAGGTTGTTAACTGAAAAATGGATACTGGCAAAAATTTAACCAGAGTCAGGGCTCGTTTACGCAACGACAGTTTTCTCGCTCACTAGCTTTTACTTGATCAATACTAAATCTGATAGCTGCTTGTCGCCTTTACCGGATTATGCAGGTTCGAGTTGTCTATGCGTATTAGCAACCATGGCAACGACGCAGACGCAAATCTTCTCCTCGTGCCTCATAACACGGCGTACGATGCTTGCAACATTTGAGCGTCGTTTTATGACAACAAAAAAACAATTTTTACTGCAGTAAAAGATGACGGAATGTTTTTTGTATGCCGGCATTCGATGGACGCCATGTTGGATTTTGAATTCTCGATGCGAGAAGCTATTTATTCTACCGACGTTTGATCATTGCTATTGTTTTCACATTATGTTTCCAGAAAATTGACTGTATGACGACACGTTTTCGTCCACTAATAGAGCAAAAATCACGTCAATTTCTCACTCGTAGACTCCAATAGTAACAGTGTAGAGTCTACAAGTGTGATATCCACATGTTTTTGCACTCGTAGTGCATGGAAACGGGCCGTCATACAGTTAGTTTTCTGCAAACATAATGTGGAACAAACTATAGAAGCTGTACTTTGGGGAGAATAGCAAATTTCGGAAATAGCGTGAAATGACAACAATCTTGTAGCAATGTTTATAATTACTGTAGCACTTTGTTCTTTATCCGTGTTGTTATTTATAATACATACAATTTGTTATCTATTACCGCATTCATTTAGTAGCAACGGGAAACTAATCATAAATAAATAACGGTTGACTAGCATATAGCTTTCGGCGAGCGAGAAGGCCCTTTTGCGTAAACGTGCCCTCAGGGTAGGACGCGTTAGCGAGAGAGGCTACTAGACTATTCCGCAGCTGCCGATGCTATTCTCTTCTCATCTGGAGAACACTTCAGAAACTATCGTGAACTTAGGTTTTCGACTTTAATTCGTTGGCCTTCCCTACCCCTTAAAGGACTTCTTCTGGTTATAAGTCTAGGAAGGTTAAAAATTTAAACAGTTAACTGCACGTACGTTAGTTTGCCATAGGTGACGTAACGCTCGACAAAATTTATTTCCAAAAAGAAAAAGCCCTAAGATTGGTTACTTTAAAATGAAAAGAGAAATCATAACTTCCTCATAGTACATAAAAACTAAACTATTTTGGAGAACAGCCTATAATTTTGTAGTTTTACCTCATAAATTTATAAATTTAAATTTAAATTCATAAATTTGTCTTGTTTCTAGGAACCATAAAACACATTTATTGCTACGATCTCTGTGGGACAGCAAAAAGTCCAAACAAGAACAAGAGCAACAACAAGAATATTGCAGTGGCATTAAAATAATTTTCAAAATAACCTGCGCCTTTTTATAACCTAAATTTTAAGGCATTTTTCAAATCGGTTCATTGGCTCAATCTTTTAGTGAGAGAAAACGTCCCAACAAGAACAAGATCACTGCATCACATTAAAATGATTTACAAAACGCCCCGGGTCTTGTTACAAACGATAATTTAAGCCATGAAAATTTAACACGGTATATTGATTTGGTATCTAGGGGAGAGCAAAAATATAGTCAAAACAGCAACAAGACTGCAGTAGCCACATTAAAATGCCTTTCAAAAGTTTCTGGGCCTGTTTTATAAGCCACACAATTTTAAAATCATTCCATTGGTTCCAGCTCTATGAAAGAGCAAAAAATCCCAACAAGAACGACAGCAATAAAATAAATTAGAATAACAACAAAAGAACAACCCACTAAAATAAATTTCAAACGGTCCATGGGTCATTTTATAACCTACATTTTAAACCAAGTAAACTTTAAAATAGGTTCGTTGGTTCGATGACAGTTGTAAGAACCTGGGCCTTGTTCATACCTACGCTTTAGGCTACAAAAATTGAAAATTGATTTATGGTTCGATCTCCAGGTCAAAACAAAGAGTACCGACGACGACGACAACGACAACAACAACAACAGCAACAACTGCAACAACTGCAACTGCAACAACAACGGCAACTGCAACAACAACTGCAACAACAAATGTCCATTCAGTGGAGGCCAAGCGAATCGATCGTTGTCCGTAAAACTTTTACTGCAATAATAGAGTTATGAAATGGCCCTAAATACCGAATTTCATTCGTTGATCTATGTCAATTCTGTTGAAAGTAATAGTGTTTCAAAGTTTGTCGTTTAACACGCTCTTTCATGCTGAGACACTGATACTTACAATATGATAAGTACCGCGTAACGACCTCTTATGCCAAATTAACCTACAATGTGAAACTTAAAAAAATATTTTTGAAAATCCCTTCCTTTACTTTAAAAAAAAATACGTCTCGCCTTACTCTGCAATTCAATACGTCTGAGGCTGGTCAACTTTTTCAAATAAATAGAATACCAGAAAATGTCACTGTGACAATTTATACGAGCATTACTTTCCTTCAGACGACTTAAGGCTAAAAGAAATCAAAACCAACACAAATATTAAACTGTTTTTTTTTGGCCCATTACCTAAATAAAATTTAAATGATGGCGAAAGCAATGGGGTTTGAAAACTCTTTGTGTCCTCCACACAAAACTAGAGATACTATAAGTGCGTCAGATCGGCGCATACTCCGACTGAAAAAAACAAACACAGAAATTATGTAAGAAATTTGCAAACAAACTGGATTCCCAAATCACAAAGCACAATTTGCGAAATTTATATGATTCACAGATTTTCAAAGATTTGTACAGATTTACATTGACATCATAGATTAGCTTGGACTTGTACAGTTTCCATTGAACTTCAGAGATTTGAGGAATTTGTATAGATTTGCCGCAACAGACGAAATGTTTCCCTTCCATGACAGGACTAACGAACACACCAGTACATGCAAACAACTCCTGTATGATGGTGATGCCCAAACACAACTTTTCCACACCCCCTTCCTATGATGAATTAAAAAAAAAATATTTTTCCCCAACTCCACCCTACTAATCAATGCTCTGTTTTCCTTACTGTGTGGGACCCGGCAACGTACACTATTATTCGAACTTTGGAACAACCAAAGACAATTAGTGACTATACTTTTACGGAACGTATACTCAAAGTAAGCGACCATTTTAACCCTCAACCTTCCCGCATAGTCAGGTGTTTCAATTCAGTAAACGTGATCAATTACTACTAAAACAATGCCAGAATATTTAGCCCAGATAGGCTAGTTGCCTGAATTTAGTGAAAATAGTGCTTATCTTGTGTACTTCTTACGAGCTAGGCTAGTTTGTGGAATTTTTGAATCCGGGTTCTAAAGAAACTACTAGCAGAAGATCAGTTACCGTTTAAAGTGCTAGATACAACTCACGATCTTGCTGTTCGTGATGTATATAAGTGATTTCTCTCTCAAACGCTAACAAATGAGATTACAGCAATCCTATGCGTTGTGATGAGTTGCAGGCACACGATAATTGTAGGTATGGAAGTGCTGCATGTAGTGATTGTTAAAAAAAAAAGGACGTATTTCACCCTATGAGTATATACTAGTCTTGAAAAAGGCACAAGAGGGGCAATCCTGGTGTGACCAATGAAACTGTAGCAAGCCTAAATTTCAGTAAGATTTCCGTAAACCTACACCACAACAATGTGTTCATTACTCCCATGATCATTCTGCTGAACAATTAAAAGTGATAAACAATCAATGACTTAAACTGCACTAGCAGTCAAAATGTAAAATTTGAAGTGGCTATTGAAATCTACATCATGATCTATTTGGCAACTGACCATACACACTACGTCACTCTGCTTGTAGCCGAAATCGCCGGGAAGAGGTGGTGTTAACCCGTTTCCGTATTGGTCACATCAACCTTACTCATTACTTCCTTTTGAAGAGGGTTATCCCTCCTGAATGTTATTGATGTCGACGGCCACTTAAGGTTCGTCACTTGCTTGTTGATTGTCACCAACTTGATGGTGTTTGTCATCGTTTCCATCTTCCGCAAAACATAGTGCGTCAATTGGGCGATAAGTCTGTCCGGAATTTTTAATTTTTTGCAGGAGGTACATATGTATGAAAGATCTAGATTTGAGGTCTACCATATCTGTAATGTGTGAACTGTGACTGAGGTTGACGCTAATGTCGTTGCTGTCGACGTGCCATTACGCTTCATCCCCCCCCCACCCCCTTACACATGCCATCACTACTGAGCTGTGTTAATTAAAAAAAAAGTCCTTAAAGTGCACAAACAAAAATTCATACGACGTTTCTGAGAAAAAATCGTCCGTCATCAGGTTATCAATTAAAATTAAAACTTAAAATACATGGCAATGTACTGCCAAGCCAACCCAGTAGAAGGACTGGGTTTCTAACTTCGTCTCTTTTATCTGCCTTTTTTGAAAGGAGACATTAGGAGGTTTTTATGGTTAGTGTTTTAGAAATTTTATGCTTTCAAGGTGTCACGTGTTGATGAGTTGACTTGGCAGTACATTGCCCTGTATTTTAAATTTTAATTTTAATTGAAAACCTGATGACGGAAGATGTTTTGTCCGAAATGTCATGTGAAATTTTGAGTTTGCACTTTAAAAGCTTGTTTTTTTTTTTAATTAATTTCGCATAGGTGCTGCTTTTCATTCAGTCACTGAGCTCGGAACTGAGTCCGAAACCTTGCAAATACTAATTGCTGTAAACAAATACTCTGTCATTGGGGAACAAAACTGAATTATATTTTTGACGCCAAAGGTCTTGCCGATATTTTTTCTTGTGATTAAGTATATATACAAATCAGTGCCATTATATTTTTAAGTTGGCAAAACAATGCACTCTCATGCTCAGAAGTACTTTTTGACGTGCAATGTAGCTACTTGCTCCGGGCTTTTGTTGTTTAAGTCTGACCTGTTTCGGAGTATGATTGCCAAGTCTGGTCGCCACATCTAATCAAGGACATCCAATTTTAGTACAGCGGCTAAGAGCCAATAATAGGCAAAAGTATGTACTTATTGCTGCTAGGAAACAGGCTTTGGGCCTATTGTAGGCGGAGCGAACTGATCTTCATTTCAAACTTGTATTTAGTTTTTATTGTAATAATTCGTTAACGTTCCTAAAAAATCTGGGTGTAATACACACTTGGCTAAGTTGGGCTCTTTGCCTTTTGGTGTGACGTACTGCTGCTTTTTACTGGCCTTTTTACATTAGTTTTTTTTTTAAAGTATAGGCCTAAGCTACGTATCATACACGATGTTAATTCTGAAGACATATTTGTAATGTAACTCAGATATGGCGAAGCCAATTAAGACATTTCAATGACCTTGAAAACAGCATTCAAGGTCATCCACATTCTATCTTCCAAAAGTGAATTACAAAGTTGTACGTGAGCATCAAACATGACAAACTGCGAAAACAGATTGAAAATCGGACCCTAATACAATAGTTACGAGGAAACCAAAATAGCAACAAAGTCTTCCCTGAAAGTTTTAACTGCCATGCAGTAAAACTTAGGGCTGCATCTACAAGCGAGTGCACGAGTTCCGAGTCTTTACTGCATCAATGAGTGCAGTTAAATTAAGATTCTAGTAATCTAAAACGATACGGATTATGCCTAAATGAGCCATCATTCAAAACACAGAAAGTCACGTTCGGCATGATTTTACATTTATTATTTTTTTGCCAAAGCCTATAATGCCCTTTTGAGTGATTTCCAACCCGGTCGAAACAATCGGCCAGCACTGAAAAAATGCATTGTCGTTACGAATGCCCTAACTTTTATCCTAAAGCGGGAAAAACCCTGGACTTCGAATGCCCGCACTTTTTAACAGCTATATAAATCATTATGGCATTATAAATTACTCCGATTAAAGGGTAAATTACAAATGTATGATGAACAAGTAGCAATGGACAAGATTAATTTGCGTCACTTGCTCACTGGCAGAGGTGGATTTATATTTTTGCATCTAGGACTATGCAGTTAACCCCCCCCCCCCCAACACACTCCGCCCAAAAAAGTGTTTTCATCGGCTTTTTTTTTTCAGGAAAAACATTTCAGAAAAAATGCAAGATTGGCCTACGATCAGAATACGCCGAAAATAAGGTGGGTGGTTGGGAAAATAGGGAGGGTGCATGGTCATGGTTTAAAGGTTTCGGAATTCGTATGCGTAAATAAACTTGTTTTTTTGGGGGGGTTTGGGGGGACGAATTTACCTTGCAGTTTTAAGCTAGCTGTAGTATTATTCGAAAGTACATGTTACCGACTGGAAGCCATGACGTAAATAATAGCGTGGGGAGGGGGGTTGAGGCTGCAAGGGGCAGGTTGCAAGGGACATGTTTGAAAAAAATCTATTTATTCAATGTTTTCTCCAAATGCTTTTGTCTTTGTGGCGCTATACATTTCACAAAACAAGAAAAATAATTGTACCTTTACAGTAAAGTGGTCGTACATTTCTAGTGACAGTGGGTCCTAAAGTGGGGTGTAATTTTCCATTCCCTCCCCAGAAAAAAAAATGTTTATTTAAGCATACAGATGCCGGCACTTATAAATTATGCAGTTACTCCTTATTATGACACCCGCCAACTTTATTCTCAGAGTATCTTAATCGTAGGTCTATCCTGCATTTTTTCTGAAACGTTTTCCCTGAAAAAAGCCGATGAAAGCATTTTTTTGGGGGTGGGGGAAATCTGCGTAGTCCCAGGTGGCAGACAATTAAATCCGCCTCTACCAATGAGTCAGTGACGTAAATTATTCTTGTCAGTAGCTCCCTCTTCAGCATAAAACTGTAATTTAATCTTTAATGGAAGTAATCAGTAATGCCGTATAGCTTCATGAAGCTATTAAAAAGTGTGAATGGTCAGGATTTCCCCGCCTTTGGGAATGAAGTGTGGGCATTCGTAACAACAATGCGTTTTACAATGGGCAATTGTTGCGACCGGGCTGGATGTCACTCAAAGGGGCATCAGCGCCGGAAAAAAAATTAATAAATGTAAAATCAGAAAATAATCACATATCGAACGTGGCGTTCTGTGTTGTGAATGATGGCTCAACACTTTAGGCCTAAACCGTATCATAAGTTTTTTTTTATTCCATCCTGAACTACACTCTTTTACTTGCATTGATTGACGCAGGAAAGACTCGGATTGCATACGTGCACTCGTTTGTAGAGGCAGTTAAAACGTTCAAGGAAGACATTGTTGCTATTTTGTTATATCATGGAGTGGAGTGTGGGACACGGTTTGTTTAGATTTAGATGATCGTTTTAAGTTAGTGTAGAGCGGAAGGAAGAACTTGTTCCTTAGTGCTCTCGTATATTGTAAATAAATAAATAAATAAATAAACTGCAGCACTCGATTATTTTTTTTAACGAAACCCGTGTTACACGTCACATAGTGCAAATTTGATTTACATTATAAATGGCAAGTTATTTTTCACCATAATAAATACTGAACACGGGCAATTTCAGTAACATTTCACGCATTAAAATTCATTACTACAATACACAATACAACACAATACAGTATAACTGAACGAAAAACGGTTTCGCCGTTTAGAAAAAAGGATTAGAGCTCGTATGCCCATACTCACAGCTGTCAAGGATGTAACGGACATTGGCTCACCCTCGTACCTACCTGTGTGCTGTTGTGTTGTGGTTGACTCTTGTTGGCGCCAAAATCACTTGTGCAACGGCAAGGACTTTCAGGTTTTGCGCCAAAACCACGAGCGGACGTG
>JAHWFP010174780.1:0-100792 GCA_023313725.1 Lithobius niger
ACACCGAAAGATCCATGGATTGGGGCCCTGCCTTACCCATCTCCTTCCCCAAGCAAGTCACCGACTCATCGCTTGATGGAACCCTTCTAACTGACTTCCATCTCTCTTCCTTTCTTCCGTCAGTCACTCGCCCTACACTTGAAACCATCGATGTTCTCGGCTTACACCCCAACTGAAAGGAAAATTTTTTTCGTTCTGTCGTTCATCACGGGATACGTTTGCCATTGTCACGCTTCATGTTTGCCGCACTTGTTGCATTGCAATTTTTCAACCGTCGGAAACCATCATGGTCTCCATGCCGCATACTCCGCAGTCAACCCAAGCATCGTGGTTTTACCTCGGCCTCTCTCTTGCTCCGACTCAGCATCTACCGCCATGCGAACGTCCTCGTTGAGACGGTTACTTCACTCCCTGACTGACGCCACCCACCCCGACACTGCCACGGCTTTGGTTCATGGTGGGAATGACTCCGCAACTCGTTTGCCACCTTGTCCCCTGAACAAATGTTCACACAAATGGCTTGGAAATGAATAGCGTACTATAATGCACTCGTTCTTATCTCCGTATTCTTGTAGCCTGCATTGCAGCCGTAGTCCAGCCAACTACACCACTGCAGTGACGAACATCTGGAGGGCAGATGGAACCTGATCCCGGATCTCGCATGCGTCCCCGCTTTTTACGTTCTTGCACCAAGGAGAGCGCATCAAGCGCACAGCAGACTTGCCGCAAGGGCCGACTACTAATCTTCACACCTTTTCACCAATGGAACCAATGTCACAACCCGTCATCACCTTTAGGACCATGAAGATCATTTACTGAATCCACGACGACCACACATGTGCTGCAGCGACAACAACGACACTGTAACTGCATATGATTTCAGGACACTTTCAACTTCACAGGAGTTTCAAAATCCTGCCTCCTTCGCTGAAAGTCCACCTGCTACATCCTACAGAAGCAGGACTGTCTTCACGAGTCACTTCCTGGTCTCGACATGAAGATGGACTACATCGTTTGGGTTCCTTATTAACTGCCAGTAGTGTTTTCCAACCTCTTCACGCACCTTACACACGAAAGAAGACCTCTAACAATGCCCTCAGGTCCACCACGTCTTAGAAAGTGTACCAACACTCCTGTTTCTCTCTTGCTCTTCAACCACAGGGTTCTCGAGGCAATTCTTGTCGGCCAACGAATTTGGTCACCCTGCCTTACGACTCAACTCATTTTTACAGGATTAAAATGACATGGTCTTTACAAATCTTTGGAAAATCAATCTATCCAATGTTCCCGTCCCCTACTCGTCAAACTGTCAACCATGTAGGAGCATCTTGCCACTTATACTGACTTCACTGCTCTTCGGACCTACACCCCTTCAGCTTGTAATCCTTCAGCCGACCTTACAACCTGATGCCTTCTGCACGACAACCAACGGCTTCTCATCAATCTTCCTGACAGCGCCGCTACACCCACTCCATTCACAATGGCTCTGGGGACCCACATCTCATCCTGCTCATCATGGTGACTTCACTACGTTGTACCCTCCACATGCAGTTACATCTCCACCATCACCTGCAGTGACTGCTGGAACTCCACATCATTGAACGAAAGGCCATTTCACCTTGGTAATCTGCCCAAAGCCACGTTGTTCTCCTACCTTCTCGCACCTGTTAAGCGTACATTTCGCTACTCACTCAGGTCCACCTGGCACTTCATTCGATATCTTATGCTTGCAACCCCTCTTCAACCTTTGACAACCTCTTCCGTAGCTAGCACATCTCTGAGGTCCCTACTTTTGCAACAAGACACATTGCGCTTGTCTCGATGCTCGCCACCGTGCTCAAAAACTGGACTGGCCGATGCTGACATGATCTACTCCGTAAATCTAATCTGACTCCAAACGGATAACTCGTACTGCAATGTGCACTCTCTGTAAATCCTTCACCCTGCTCCAACTTCGGGAACTGGACTTCCGTTACTTGTTCTCAATTGACATCTCTCTTTTACTCTGAATGGCATTTCTGCTATATTGGTAAAACCTATTACCTCATGCCACAGACCTTATGGACTAACCTGCCACCCGGAAGACCATGGACTCAGTCCAAGACCCTTCCAACTTACTCTACTCGCAGTCACCACCACTTGTCACCATCCAACTTCCAACGTCTCACCCTCAAGAATCTCCTACTCAAATCTTGGACTTCAAGAAATCTATCCTGCCATACACTCAATCCTCCAAGATTGAACCAAATCAAGGATCGCAGACCTAGGCAAGCTTCCCCCCCCCCCCTTTTTTTTTACATAAGACCAAACTTTCCCCCCTCTTCAAGTTGTGTCAACGCTGGAATCTGGAAACTCGCCGAACTTCTTCACCAACTCGCTTTGGTAATGGAAAGTTCCCTTCCCACTCCGACTGCCTTGAGCACTGAAGTCGGTCGTGATCAGAGAATGTTGCACCTGCAACCAATCCACCACAACTCTGTCACAGGGGACCCAGCTCACACCCTTGGGAACTCGCCATGATGGTGTCCGCCACCTATATTGACGAGGTCAACTGTAAATGCAAGAAATTTACAGGTAGTGGATATTTTCTACCCAGCAACTGGAAAGCCCAATTTTATCTGGAGGGGAGGTCAAAATTGGTTTCTTTATTGCCAAAACATCTTAACCTGGTAATTTTAGCATTACATTCCTCGAATGTGATGTTCCCCTGGAGGTTTCTTCCGGTTTGTAGACGCCTGCTTGCATATCCCACCGCGCATGCGCGGCACGGTCCTCCCTTATAAAAGCGCCAGCGCGCACGTTGTCTACATTCATTTTCCTCCAGAGGTGTCTCCACGCCACCTCGCTCCCCCGACTGTCTTTTGGAAAATTGAATTTCTTCCCGAAGATGGACAACGTCGAAGACCGCCCTTCGCCCGCTGCTCGTCCTCGTGCTCTTACTCACTTCGATCTTGGCTGTCGTTGGGCATCCGCCCTCGACCTCACTGCACCTTCCCGCACGTCGCACGCCGACGCCATGCCTGATGTAGGAAAATTGTCCGCGTTACTCCAGCGAATTCCTAGTCCTACAAAATTACTGTTACCGTGCAAAAGAAGTTCCAGAAGAATACTTAAAGTTCAACTGTTTATTTAACAGCGACATAGCAAAGTTACAAACACTTGACTACATGGCTAAAAAAAAAAACATAACTGCAGCTTGCAGTTGCAGCCCATGCTGCCTGCATCGACCCCAGAACGCGAGTGAGCGTTCGCTCCATCCTAAACCGGAAGTTAGTCCCCACCAGGCTAGAGCGCTCGATAGGCCGGATGTTACATTCTCCAGGCAAACAGTGCATAATTGCCGACCAGGCTTTTCCATCGCTCTTTCCTGAACTGGGGGACAATACATTTACTTTCAGGTGATATATTAACCAACGATATGAATAATATAAAATAAATAAATTCTTTGCTGGGAAGAACCAACTATAGCTAGGCTACGTGTACAACCAACACACCCTCCCATTCTTCTCATGCATCAGACAAGTTTCCTATGACATCCTGCATTCGTGTTTCAACATGAAGGCATATTATTGCCATGGCCCTACTCTTGCGATGATTGTATCTGTCCTTCTCCTTTGCTGAGGCTGAAGCAGATAATGCCGGTTCAGTTTGGTCCACAAACGACCATAACCCCTTTTCTTGGAGTAGAAAACGACAATTGTTTTTCCAAGATTCATAATTGTTCACAGTTAATTTTGGAATTGCAATTGAGCCTCCGTCACTCGTCATATTTGCGAATAAAATTACGCTACACAAGACGCACCACAGAGCTGCCTTCATTTGTCTCAATGTCTAATACCACAAATATATATTTCCATAAATATGTATAAATATATTAAGTTCTAATATATTACATAAATATATTACTTTGCTATGACTAATGAGTGCACTGGGGTATTTCCTGCATTTGTCGAAATGCATTTGAGCTCCGCGACAGATTGACGCTGTCGATGTCGTTATGGCGAGGGTTGTCAAAATCCACGTGATTTCTTGTCACTGGTTTAATTTAATTTTAAGTTTTGGTTTTGCTACTAACAAAATACGCAACATAACGAGTTCTATTTGAAGCACCGTTAGTAAAATAGTTCAATGCTGCGAGCACAAAAGCCAATGCTATGACTGGACGACTAGCGTTCGTTACGATAGGCCTAACCAGTTCGTTATAACGGGGGTTTTCGCTACGACGGAAAACTGAACAAATTTGTCCCTCGTTAAATGGTCCCACCAAAATGTTAATGTTAGGTTACCATACCGGAATTCTGGAAGACTCCTTCTTGAAATGAACGACGACACTATCGGCAAAATAATATGCACGTCGCACAAATGTCCGTGTCACAAAACCACGCACGTCTGCTACCACTGTAGGAAAATTGTCCGCGTTACTCCAGCGAATTCCTAGTCCTACAAGATTACTGTTACCGTGCAAAAGAAGTTCCAGAAGAATACTTAAAGTTCAACTGTTTATTTAACAGCGACATAGCAAAGTTACAAACACTTGACCACATGGCTAAAAAAAAAACATAACTGCAGCTTGCAGTTGCAGCCCATGCTGCCTGCATCGACCCCAGAACGCGAGTGAGCGTTCGCTCCATCCTAAACCGGAAGTTAGTCCCCACCAGGCTACAGCGCTCGATAGGCCGGATGTTACATTCTCCAGGCAAACAGTGCATAATTGCCGACCAGGCTTTTCCATCGCTCTTTCCTGAACTGGGGGACAATACATTTACTTTCAGGTGATATATTAACCAACGATATGAATAATATAAAATAAATAAATTCTTTGCTGGGAAGAACCAACTATAGCTAGGCTATGCGTACAACCAACACCTGACGCCACATCGCCTGACTCTCCGCTTCTCCCGGGCCAGCGCTCGCCGCTCCTCGCCCCACTGGATCTGTCGTCGCTGCGTCAAGACGTTCAAGCCGCCAAAGACTCCTACCGGACCGCCAAGCGCATCCTCCGCCAGGCGACACTCACCCACTCTCCGGAACGAAACTCGCCACTCGACCTGTCGTCCAGTTCCTCCCGGATAGGCCTCAGCGTCAGCCGCAGTGTCGTACGAGAAATCGTACACGACACTGTCCGCCACTTGCAATCCAACCCGATGCCGCCCCGTCCTGCACCTCATCGGTACGAAAGGCCCGCACCCAGGACTGGGTCGCTTCCACCTCTACCCACGAAGGACACAGGCGTGCCGCTTGCCCCCCGCCGGACGACACACTGTCGTCGCACCAACCCACTGTCGCCCGCCCCTACTGCCGAGAAACGCATCAGATTCCCGGACGACACTCCAGACGAAACCACCCTGTCGCTCGCAGCTCTTCTAAAGACTGTCGAGGAGACAGTCCCGGATTGTTTCCTGTTCAAGCCCTCAAAAGCACCGGACGCTCCAGTCATCAACCGTGGCCTAACGACAGGCTTTGGATTCGCCTCGAGGGACAAGGACACCAAGCCCCACTGACTCCTGGGTCAGTCAACGACACTCCTAACGTGTCTCCTCCGCAACGAAGGCTCCATCCTAGGCAAAGGCGACCCTCTTCTTCTCGACACGGAACCCCCGATGCCATGTCCCGGACGAGAAAACAGCTTCTTCAAACCCTTCGGAGACGGCACTACAAATCCCCGCAATTTTGAAACCTACCCGGAATGTGAATTCATTTGCAGCGAAATCAAGATGGACTTCGGCACTTCTATGTCCATACCCAAGAAGGCTGACATCCCAACCTTCGTACTGTACGAGAACGACAAATGTCTTCGGCTAAGCCTACGAGCAGCCTCCCAAGCTGACGTCCTACACACGGCCATCAACGCCCTATGTGAGAAGCTGTCGTCCGACAATCATCCCGAAGAGCTCAAGAACTTGCCGTCCCTGATTACCCAGCTCTTCCAAAAGGCCCATTACGCCACCTATCACGCCATCAACTGGGCGACAAGAGCGCTGTTCAATAACACACTCCTCCTTCGCGACATCGCCTTGTCGTCGGCAAACAACTTGAACTTCTCCACACAACACCGCCTGAGAAATCTTCCGATTCACGAATCCGAAACTCTCTTCCGAGGCCAGATCCCAACACTCGCTCCTCACCTTGATGTCTCGAAGAAACCAAGACCGCACAAACAATCCATGTCAAACCGCCCGTGGCACAGACAAGCCAACTCCCGTCCCGCCGACGACTGGCACAAAAATACGGCATCATCCTCCAGCCGCCCGGACGACACTGCCGCTCCACAGCAACGAAACCAGCAGCCCTTTCGTTCCGACGCTCCTCGCTCCCGCTCCGGCCAACGCTCCCATCAGAAGCGCGCCGCTACCCCCGACCGAAGGAGCCGATTCTCATCACCCGGGGGCAGAAGAACGCAACGGAAAAATCAACAATGACGCCCTGCCCTTCGCTGGCCTTCCTGTCGGGGCCAGATTACGTCACTTCCTCCCGTCCTGGCACAGACTAACCACCAATCTGAAAATTCTATCAATTATAAAACACGGCTTTCGCCCGACGTTCCTGCACCAACCGCCGCTGTCGCCATCTCCCCCGTGGGGCTTCTCGCCCCAAACGACAGCTCCCCTGTCGCACGAAGTATCGGAGTTGCTACGGAAGGAGGCGATACGACAACTCTCCAACCCAGGCCCGGGGTTCTACAGCTCGATCTTCACCCGTCCAAAGAAATCAGGAGGCTCACGTCTAATCTTCAACATGAAACCCCTCAACAAATACATCCAAAACGAACACTTCAAAATGGACACCCTAGACTCCATTCGCCAATCATTCATGCAGGGCGACTGGACAGTCACCATCGACCTGGAAGATGCTTACCTCCATGTCCCCCTCCATCCAGCGATCACCCACTACTGTCGTTTCATCTACAACCAAGAAGTCTTCGAATTCCGCTGCCTTCCCTTCGGTCTGAATGCAGCCCCAAGGATTTTCACTCTAGTACTGAAACCAATCCTGGCATACCTTCACCAGCACCAAATACAAGCCAATGCCTATCTCGACGACTGGGCACTCAACGACCCAGACCCGCCCCAATTGGAACGCAACAAGGACAAAACCATCAACCTAGGATTTGGCGTAAACCTACACAGCCTAGGATTTGGCGTAAACCTGGCGAAATCACGACTCCTTCCAGAACAAGCTTTCACGTTCCTCGGAGCTTTGTTCGACCTTCGTTCAGCATCAATCTCCCCCTCTCCAGAACGCATAGAGGATCTCTTACACCACATCCGGGTTTTTCGCCACCAACCAAGCTTCTCCGCCCGAGAACTGAACTCCCTCATCGGGAAAATGGACGCAATGGCCAACCTGGTCCCTTACGGACGGTGGATGGTAAGACCATTCCATCACTACCGGATAGACAATCATTCAATCAACCAAAACAATCCGGACAGGCAGATCCCGCTCGACAAGGATTTCCCCTTCGAATCCCTCCTCTGGTGGTCCGACGCCATAAACCTGTCAAAGTCCGTGCCTCTGCAAGAACCAACACCCGACAACCGGATCTTCACGGACGCATCAAACACTGGCTGGGGAGCACACCTAAACAACCAGGAAATCTCCGGCCTATGGCCTGCCACCCTCAAAGACCACATCAACGGACTGGAACTACGTGCAATACTCCTAGCTCTACGGCACTTCCTTCCACTCATCAAAAACAAGGTGATACAGATCCAGGCCGACAACACAACAGCCCTGGCCTACATCAGGAAAGAAGGCGGAACGAAATCAAGATCACTCCACAACTTAATGACGGAAATTTTCAACCTATGCATCCCACACAACATCACCCTCCTGCCGCTTCACATCCCAGGCAACAGGAATGTGATTGCAGACTCTCTGTCACGCCAGAAACCACCAGCAGGGAATGGTGCCTCAAGAAATCCATCTGCGAATCTCTCTTCAACATCTGGGACAGGCCAATGCTGGACCTATTCGCCACGAGGCACAATGCCAGACTTCCCCACTACGTCAGCCCGATCCCAGACGACTCGGCAATAGCAGTAGACGCTCTCACGTTTCCATGGCACAATCTGTTCGCCTACCTATTTCCACCATTCAAGCTACTTACACAAGTACTCCGTAAAATAGAAGAAAGTCAGAGTCTGTTCATTCTAATAGCCCCCCTCTGGCCATCAGCAACCTGGTTCCCGCTCCTCCTAAACCTAGTAGTCGACACTCCAAGAAGTTTCCCTCTTCTACCAGATCTTCTGTCACAACAGATAGGAACAAAACTACACCCGAACCTTCCAAACCTAAACTTACACGGGTGGCTACTATCACCAAACTCCTCAAAAAGGCTGACATTCATCAAGAAGAGGCCGAACGCATCGCATCAAAGGCAACCAGAGAATCGACAAACCGCATGTATGACAGCTACTGGTCTAAATGGATTCATTGGTGTATTGCAAAACGCACAAATCCACTCAACCCCTCTCTTCCCGAGCTCCTAAACTTCTTCGGTGACCTCTTCAACATCGACAAACTCAAAGGCTCTACCATCCTCGTCTATCGGTCTGCACTAAATTCCGTCTTCAAAGCTGCCGGTCGCACCGCCCTACTGGAAGACTACCGAATTTCTGCCTTACTACGCTCATACGAAAACGATCGACCAACCATCAGACGTTCCGTCACCGACTGGGACCTTTCCATCGTACTACAATCACTAATGGAGAACCCCTATGAACCCATGCAAGACAGCTCACTCCACCTCATGACTCGCAAAACTGTTTTTCTCGTAACACTAGCAGCAAGTCTAAGATGCTCCGAGATCCAAGCCCTTTCAGCAGACCCAGCATACTGCATCTTCGGCCCGAATTTCTCATCGGTCACACTCTTCCCGAGAGCATCCTTCAGAGCAAAGACTCAAAAGCCATCCGAACCCTCAAAACCCATAACATTCCCTGCCCTCTCGAACCTCACCGGAAACGAACCCGAACGTGTCCTCTGCCCAGTCAGAGCTCTCCGCTTCTACCTTGCCCGCACTCAACACGAAGACATACGGAGAGGCAGGAACCAACTCTTTCTCCCAGTAGACCTCCAAACCGGCGAAACAACAGCCGCCATGGTGTCACGCTGGATCAGAAAAACAATCGAAGCAGCTTACGACAAACCCGAATTGAGTAAGAGCATGAGGATAGCAGCGCATGAAGTAAGAGCTATCTCCACATCCTGGGCCCACCACAACGCCACACCGATCGAAGAAATCCTAGCAGCAGCATCGTGGCACCACCAATCCACCTTCACGTCCCACTACCTAAGGGATATGACGAAGGATGAATCCGGACTACATCGACTGGGACCGATCGTCGCAGCCAGGACCGTGGTCAAACCCCCTCAAGCACTCAGAACGAAGCAGAAGCAAGATCCAGGTGGGAAGCAAGATCCTTCCACCTAGAAGCAAGACCCTCAAACAACGCCCCTTTTCAGGGCCACCAATTCCCACGAAAGAGACCAAATTCCTGTTAGCCCAATTGTTCTGAATAAAGTGCGAATTTTTCTCTTGCAGATACAAAATTCATGGGGGAAAACCTGCTTGCATCCCGGGGCGCTCGTTCAGACGGTGCCCGCCACCAAATTTGACGAGGTCAACTGGTAATGCTAAAATTACCAGGTTAAGATGTTTTGGCAATAAAGAAAGAACATTTTGCCGGCCCCCAGCCTGGCCGGCTAAAAATGGTTTCTTTTTGCCTAAAATATACTTAACCTGAACTCCCGCCCTGCCTCCCCTCTCGAGTCACCGCCTGACACTTTGAGAGTAAAATGAATGCCGACAACGTGCGCGCTGGCGCTTTTATAAGGGAGGACCGCGCCGCGCATGCGCGGTGGGATATGCAAGCAGGCATCTACAAACCGGAAGAAACCTCCAGGGGAACATCACATTCAAGGAATGTAATGCTAAAATTACTAGGTTAAGTATGTTTTAGGCAAACAGAAACCATTTTTAGCCGGTCAGGCTGGGGGCCGGCAAAATGTTCTTTCTGTTGCCTAAGGAAAATATAAACTACCTGTAAATACCCACCCAACCTTCCCTCTCGAGTCACCATCATGGCTGACATGTCGGGAGGAAAAGTAGATGGCTGGCTATCGCCGTAACACCATTTATGGAGGGTCTGCGCGTGCTGGACCCGCGCTGCGCAGGTGGGTGTGTGAGCTGGGCGTATCTTAAGAGTTTTGATTCCTCCAGGGTAACGAGCATCCAGGAACTGAATACAACAAGTTTACAGGTAATGTATATTTCCTTAGGCAATAGAAACCATTTTTTACCTGCCCTCCAGGTAAAATTAGGCTTTTTCTGTCTTTTGAATTCCAGTCGTTTGTCAGTTGAAACTGTAATAGAGCAGTCACGTTTGCAGGTTTACATTTGTCATATATGTATTTGGTTTAATATGCCAAGTTATAGTTGAGTTGTAGATAGATCCATTTGTGGAAGTGGACAATTCTAAACAAAACGATATAAGGGAGCCATGTGCACGTAGTTAACGCACGTGTGCCTTCTTTTTTTTTTTTTACTATTAAAGCATTGAATACGATGTCACACTATCTTCTAAAAGTTTCTGTAACATGAAGAGGCACAAGTCCCAAGTACATACAAATAGCGAAGTGCACATGAAATTTAGGCACTGGAGAGGTGAACTAAAGTACTGGAGAAAACTTCCTGGGGTTCAGAGCCGGCCCAAGGGGCACACGAGCAACGCAGCCGCGTAGGGCCCCCGGATTAAACGATCCCCCCGTGCGGGAGCGCTCATCTTACTGTAACGAGAAAACAGATTATTGATTGAAAGTCCTTTATACTGTGTCGAAGTAAACAGAAAAACGTGGTGAGAATCTGTGCTAGTGTTTTGAAACTTCGGGAATGTGGGTTGATTGGCCTTGGCCCAAGCGTTGCACGACACGAACCGAAACTAATGTTACTTGCGGCTATCCATTTTTGTCAGCATGTGGCAGTCTGAAAGAAAATGAAAATTTACCTTCTTTCTTTTATGTCCCCCCCCCCCTCCTTTGGGAAGCAGGTGTTTTGTTTAAGTGGATGTTGTTTGTTGTTATAGTTAGTAACGATTTTGTTTGCTGTTTTTTTTTTCGTTTTCGTTGCTGTAATTCGTCATGTTTGCAACTTTATTTACTGTTTTTGTTGTTCACATTCGTTTTGGTAATAATAAAAAAAAGTTGAATAGATATCGGTTTAGACCATATGAAAAATGATTCTTTAATGATTCGAATGGAACGCGAATGAAAAGATCGGAAAAAAATGCTTTTAATGCTACACTTATGACCCTGGGTGCCCCAGTTATTAAATCCGCGTAGGGTCCCAAATTGCCTTGAGCCGGCCCTGCTGCGGTTAATAAGGTGATAGACACAATTTATATTTCTTTATTGCCAAAACAACTTAACCTGATAATTTTAGCATTACATTGTCACAATGTGATGTTCCCCTGGAGGTTTCTTCCGGTGCATGGACGCCTGCTTGCATATCCCACTGCGACGCAGTCCTCCTTTATAAAAGCGAGAGTGCGGAAGATTTCGGCATTCATTTTCCTCCAGCGTACGTGTCGTCTAACTACCCGACGTCGCTTTGTTTCCCGCCTTTCTTCCGGTTCAAGACTTCCTTCGCCCGAGTTGCCGTACGGCTTACCTCACCGGCAACTGCTGAAATCCGTACGCAAGCTGTCAACGTCAACCTTCTCCGACGCTCATCACCGTTCTGGCTGGCTGCACCCACACCTACGGCATCCCTTCCGGTTTTGGCTTTCAGACGGAGAATACGCCCGAGTTGCCGAACGGCTTACCTCAACGACAACTGCCGAACTCCACACGCAAGCTGTCAACACCAACCTTCTCCGTCGCTCATCACCGTTCCGGCTGACTGCACCCAACTTACGGCATCCCTCAGGCTTTGGCTTTCGGACGGAAAACACTCCCCCCCCCCCCCCCTACCGGCCTCCGCCCTCCCGCCGAAACGCTTCGACGGAACTGTATGTCTTTTCGGCCGCTTCCCGCACCAGATTCCTGGATGTAATGTGTTGCAGGCAGCCCGTCTGACTCCCGTTTCGGTTTCGATTGTTTCCAACAACGATTGAATTTGTTACCGAGCTTAGTTACACGATGTCACCTCGTTCAAGCTTTCAAACGATTAGGTCAAGACTCAAAGCCTCGTTCGAGTAAAGAGCCAAGACTGTTCCTGTTCTCCACAGCATGTCTTCTGACAAAAGTTTTCTGTCCATTCTCTCGTTCGTCTCATTCGTGGCTAAATCCCACGTTTTGAGTAAAGAACCAAGTTGGAAGCCGTCTACACTCCTGCTACTTGTCTCGACCGTGGTTCACCCCACGCATCGAGTGAATATCATGTCAACAGTTGCTGTCCACTGCTGCTCGTCTCACTCGTGGCTAGAACCCACATTTTGAGCGAACCAAGACGAAAGCCGTTGCACCTATTGCTGCTTGTCTCGAACGAAAATCGAGACATCAGTTGCTGCCCACACTGCTGCTCGTCTCATTCGTGGCTTAAAACCCACGCTTTGGGTGAAGAGTCAAGTAGGAAGCCTTCTGCATTTCCTACTTCTTGTCTCGTTCATAGCTGATCCCACGTCTCAAGCGAAATTCAAGTCACCAGCTGCCGTCCAAGCAGCTGCTCGTCTCGGCGTGGCTAAAAATAAAAAAAACCCACGTTCTGAGTGAAGAGTCAGGTCGGAAGTCGTCTCGATCTCTTGCTGCTAGTTCAACCGTGGCTGACCCCACGTTTCGAACGAAAATCAAGTCTACAGTTGCCGTCCACGCTGATGCCCGACTCATTCGTTATCATATTCACGTTTTGTGGTAAGTTTCACGCCAGAAGCGATGGACATCGCTTGCTGCTTGTATCGTCCACGACCACCCTACGTCACGAGTGGAAATCAAAACAACAGTTGCTGCTCACACTGGTGCTCGTCTCATGCGTGGCTAAAACCACGTTTTGGGGGAAGAACCAAGTCAGAAACGACCGTGTCTGGATTCAAGCCTCGTGTGGAACAAAACAACAATGGCCGTCCACACTGATGTTCGTCTCATCCAAAACAAACAGTCTTTTTCACTGCGACAAATCCAACACCTTTCAACTTAACACAACAGCCTCAAGAAGCTACTGGATGGCCGCCTCTGTGATCCAACCGTGGATGCGCATGCACGGTATTCCCTATACGATTGACGACTTCGTGATCCTGCTATCTCTTGGTCTTAAGCTGCCGGTCGGGCGGCCGCTCATATCTGCCTGTGTTTCTCCTTCGTCCAAAAACATCGTGAGCCCCTTCCCGTTGTTACCTGGACCGCTCCACCTTCCGTTAGTCTAGGCTGGTGTTTCACCCCTGCCTTTCGGTTGGAACTATGGCCTCCCATCGAGTTCATCAACAGGACTGAACACACCGCCTTTCGGCCGGACCCCTCCTGCTTTTGGCTCCTTTGGTCCACCATCCTTTGGTCGACAATGCCTTCAGTAACCCGCTCCATCGCTGCTCAACATATGGAAAAGCCGTGGCTGCCTATACCCTTGGGCCGCCTACGCCCGTCACCTGCAGTGAAGATCAACACATCATCCAGGACCCCGTCCGAAAGATGCATAAAATCCCGACGCATCCACCATCGCGTACGTCGTTTGCCCGTCACGCTTGCGCTCAAAACGGGATCGCCTCGTCTTCCTGCCACGAAGGACACAAACGCAGTGCTTCTTCTCCTCCTAGTGCCTTCAAATAACGTAAGGCCGCCTCTCCTCTGAGACATGAAGGACTTTCACTACTGACCCCTCCGACACCGCAAGCGCTCCTTTCGTCCGCTCCACTTTCGGCCGGCAGAAGGATCCATTTCCCGGACGACTCGGCCGTCGATCCGACTCTACCGCTCGCAACGCTATTAAAAAACCATCGAAGAGACAGTTCCAGTCTGCTTCTTATACAAACCTCGCAGTCTGCTGACGCTCAAGTCATTAATCGAAACCGAATTTGGCTTCGCCCTCCGGGTCAGGATTTCCAAACCACACAATTTTCTCGGCCAACCTACAACTTTACGTATGTGTCTTCTCAGGAATGAAAGCTCCCTCCTCGGCAAAGGAGACCCCCTCATCCTCGACAAGGAGCCGCCAGCCCCACACCCCGGCCATGAGAACAGCTTCTTTCATCCGCTTGGAGATGGCGCAACCAACCCACACATCTTCGACATTTACCCCAAATGCGAATTCCTCTGCAGTGAGGTCAAGATGGATTTCGGCACCACTCTCTCCCTTCCGATGAAAGCTGCCGTTCCGATTTTCACTCTTTACTAGAACAACAAATGCCTTCGGCTGAGCCTCTAAGCCGCTTCGCAAGCCGACGTCCTCAACATGACAGTCAATGCGTAATGAAAATTTTATTTTTTCTGCGACCTAAGCCCAGAAGATATGCGGAACCTTTCATCCCCTTTTTCGCAACTCTTTCTGAAAGCAAGCTTCGCAACCAATCTCTGTCTGAATTGGGCAACCAGGGCCGTATTTAACAACACCCTTCTCCTTTGGGAAATTGCCCTTTCGTCCGCCAGCAACTTCGATGTCTCCACACGGCACTGTCTCCGCAACCATTCCACCCACAATTCGGACATCTCCTTCCGAAGCCTCATCCCGTCTCTTGCCCCACTCTTGGACATCAAAATCAAACCGCTTCTTTCAGAAGAACAGGCAATCAAACCTCCCGCCCTTCGCCAGACGACTGGAACAAAGCTATGGCCACAGCGCCGCCAATCCGTCCGAAAGTGAACTCATACTTTCAGCCGAGAAACCAACAGCCCTTTCGGCCCGATCCCCCTCGTTTCCGCTCCGACCAACGCAACCAGCAGGAGTGAGCCACGACTCCTGACCGCCGCAGCTCCTCTCCTGCCTTCCAGCCGGTGCAAGACTTCGCCTCTTCTTCCCAGCTTCGTAGAAACTCAACACGGAAATTCTATCCTTCATAAAACGCGGCTTTCGGCCGACACTCTTGCTTCAACCGCCGCTAACATTTTTTCCCCCGTGAAAGCTCTCCTCCATCCACGTAAGGCCTTTCGTTCGAAGTCTCGAGGCTCCTCTGGAAAGATGCAATCATGGTCTGCCACAAACCAGGACCATCCCTTCGGCCGACGGTGCCCTTCACTCAGCCAATCCCGTCGGCCATTTGGCTCCGAGGAAAACCCAATGCCCCGACTTGAACCAACACAGGGTTTTCTTCGAACTTTTCGAAGACCACCGCAACTCTGCTTACTCCGCTCGATATTGAATAGAAATGACTGACTACTAGTCGTATAACAACCACCCGGGTCCTTCCATTGTCCAACTTAAAAAAAAAAAAAAAAACTGACGAGAAGGAAGAAACCAACTTCTTCTCCTCACTGACTCGCATTCTATTGTATGGAACCACACAAGAGTTAATCGACCCATGGTAACTTATAACATTCAGGGCAATCTCCACATCATTAACCGCCGACAAAGCCTTCCGGTCGAAGAAATCCTCACACCAGCATCTTGAGGGAATCCATCGACTTCCACCTTACACAACCTGACGCAAAGGTCGTGAATGTAAACGGACTACACCAGCTGCGACCTATTGTTGCAACCTTACAGTAGTTAATCCCCCTTAAGCACTCAGAACGAAGCAGAAGCAAGCCAACCGCGATGGAAGCTAAACATTCATGATGGAAGCAAGCCAACCGGTGAAGAGGGCAAGTGACCAAACTTCGAGGTTCATCACCTGTTCTGAACAAAGTGCGAAGTTTTCAATAACTTTTTGGGGGACAGCCTGCTTGCATCCCGGGGCGCCCGTCAAGGCGGTGCCAGCCACCAATTTTGACGAGATCAACTGATAATGCTAAAATTACCAGGTTAAGTTGGTTTGGCAATAAAGAAAGAACATTTTGCCGGCCCCCAGCCAGGCCGGCTAAAAATGGTTTCTTTTTGCCAAAAACATTCTTAACCTAACTCCTGCCCTACCTCCCCTATCGAGTCACCGCCTGACATATTGAGAGTAAGCGTCCACGCTCTCGCTTTTATAAGGGAGAACTGCGTCGCGCATGCACAGTGGGATATGCAAGCAGGCGTCCGTGCACCGGAAGAAACCTCCAGGGGAACATCACATTGGGACAATGTAATGCTACAATTATCAGGTTAAGTATGTTTAGGCAAAAAGAAACCATTTTTAGCCGGCCTGGCTGGGGACCAGCAAAATGTTCTTTTCCTATGAGCTAAAATGTCAGCAAATTTCACTGTATGGTCTTGGCCCTACTTTTTTTTTTAAGTAAATGCAGAAAGGATGTCAAAGATCAATTACACTGATGATTTCATGCTATTTAAACAAATTTTTCACCTTTTGTTTCATTACCTCGCTAGTAGAGGGCACTGGGTCATCTGCTGACCTGCCCATCTATCTAAATTTAAGTTTCATCTCTCAAGATAACTAAAACTTATTTCTTTCTTGTAATGTCAAAAGTTTATAATTTTGGGAAGATAAGTTTCAAACAAACATTTACAAGTTAATTGGCAGTTATATGCAGCGGATGATTCAAAAGATGAGTTCAGGTGTTGTGTTTTTATGTCATTTTCAACTGTTTATATAGATTCTCAAGTGTGACAATTTAAAGTGAATTCCGAAGAGTTCTTCATGACAGTTATTTGATTTCTTCATTTCTTTATAAGGACATTTATTTATGTTTTACAGGGTAAAAATATATTGCAAGTTGCTCTTGAAAAGAATGTTGCTGTGGATGCGGTTGACGCAATTCTTGAAAGAGGAGGAGCTCGTCTTGTTTGTATAAGAAATGTGGTAAGCAAACAAGAATTAAATATGTTAATGCAAATGAGCCCAGTCACTTTGCTGTTCATTTTGACTACTGTCACTATGGATCGACGGACGTACTTCCCCCAAATTTGGATTGGAGCTGGATAATTTGCTGGATTATGCAGATCATAACCAAATCCAGAAAATCTTTCTTACAGCAAAGTAAACCAAAAATGTCAACAATTTCATTTGAATCTCAGTAGTTCGAACACTTTCTCTTTTATTTATTTAGAATTTTGTCTTTGCCTGATTGACTGAGTAAACTTATTATCCATCTTGGCACTTTGTCACATGGTTTCATAAGAAAAATATAAAGCATGTGAGTGAATTTTCAGCAAACTATCTCTTGCTATTTCCAAATGCTGGAAACTGACTATCGAAAAGTGTCTATCAGCGGCTCGGTTGCGTAACTTTCGGTTTTGAGAATTTCTCAGTTGTGCTTGCTTTAATCAATAGTTCTTTCGGGACAGAGTAGAGTAGCAGGAACCATTTGAAGTGATGCATTTGGTAAATTCCAAGAGCAACATTTTCGGTGGGTTTCCATCGTACTACACACAATCTCAAAAAATGCAATACTAGAGCTTACACAGTATTGGCGAATTTTTGACAGTTTTGAAGGATTAGGTGTTCTTTTTATCATTTCCTATTGTCTTCTTCAGGCCATTGGTAACTCGATTTTCTCTGGTTCACATTACCACGTTCTACATTCACCCACCAAAATTGTGAATTTGACTCGCAGAGTAAACAAAGTCGTTATGGTGTTTTAAAAGAGCAACATGATGAATTGGGAAAGATGGTCCATTAACGTGATAGAAGCCAATTTACTCAAGATGATCAATGCCAAGCGTATAAGTGAAGATGAGGCTGAGAGACTTAATGAGGCTTCATTTCCGCGATCGCAGATTTTCGCAGATGCTTTAAAAAATTCTTCTAAAATGTTCTCGGAGTAGTGAGTTAGTGGACTTCTGTAGGTTCCAAAAATGTATTGTTGAGGTTACAGAACTTCAGAAAACTCGTAGAAATGGGTATTTTTTTGTCAAATTGCCCCCAAAACCCTAAAAATATGAAATAAATAAAGAAATCACAAGGTAAAGGGTAAACGAAGCAAGCAGTCTGCATTAAAGACCGTCCTTGTGAGGATACATAATACACTAGTCTGAGAAAGAAAGAAAAGACAACTGCCCCGACTGGGACTCGAACCCAGGACTTCCCGTTTACTAGCCGGGCGCTCTAACCACTGCGCTACCGGGGCGGGTACTGGCTACAGGCTCCAGCCGAGCTAAATAGCTGTTCAATCTTTCTCAGTGGTGACCTAGAGATCACAAACATACATACAATGAGGGAAAGCAACTTTGCTTCTTGGCCTCCACACTAGAAATAATGCAAGTAGTAAATAAATAAAGAAATTACAAGGTAAAGGGTAAACAAAGCAAACAGTCTGCATTAAAGACTGTCCTTGTGAGGATACACAATACACTAGTGTGAGAAAGAAAAAAAAAGAAAACTGCCCCGACTGGGACTCGAACCCAGGACTTCCCGTTTACTAGCCGGGGCAGTTGTCTTTTCTTTCTTTCTCAGACTAGTGTATTGTGTATCCTCACAAGGACGGTCTTTAATGCAGACTGCTTGCTTCGTTTACCCTTTACCTTGTGATTTCTTTATTTATTTACTACTTACATTATTTCTAGTGTGGAGGCCAAGAAGCAAAGTTGCTTTCCCTCCTTGTATGTATGTTTGTGATCTCTAGGTCACCACTGAGAAAGATTGAACAGCTACTTAGCTCGGCTGGAGCCTGTAGCCAGTACCGGCCCCGGTAGCGCACTGGTTAGAGCTTCCGGCTAATAAACGGGAAGCCCTGGGTTCGAGTCCCAGTCGGGGCAGTTGTCTTTTCTTTCTTTCTCAGACTATTGTATTGTGTATCCTCACAAGGACGGTCTTTAATGCAGACTGCTTGATTCGTTTACCCTTTACCTTGTGATTTCTTTATTACTTGCATTATTTGTAGTGTGGAGGCCAAGAAGCAAAGTTGCTTTCCCTCCTTGTATGTATGTTTGTGATCTCTAGGTCACCACTGAGAAAGATTGAACAGCTACTGAGCTCGGCTGGAGCCTGTAGCCAGTACCCGCCCCGGTAGCGCAGTGGTTATAGCGCCAGGCTAGTAAACGGGAAGTCCTGGATTCGAGTCCCAGTCGGGGCAGTTGTCTTTTCTTTCTTTCTCAGACTAGTGTATTGTGTATCCTCACAAGGACGGTCTAGACTGCTTGCTTCGTGTAAAAATATGAATTTATCATTAGAAAGATTAACCAGAAGTGTTGCAGAAATCCTTCTCTCATTGATTAGGGAAGAAACCCTCTCACTATTTGTGTGAGCCAGTATGTGCAACAATTATAGAGGTTAAGTGAATGTAAAAGCCAACATGGAGCAAGCACTTTTAACTATTGGAACAATATAGCTCTTCCGTTTGTTTATACTATAAGCTGTCGAATTAAGAAAAAATGTCACAGAATTTTGTTTGACTCGTGACAGAAATTTCTGCAGATATGGTTAAAAAGGTTGCAGAAATTATGTGTTCTAGCTACTACCAACAATCTTTGCACAAGTTAAATCACACCAGCATGGGTACCCCCTTAGATTGATACTTCGGCAAAGAAAGCTCCAATTAGACAGAATGGTGTTCTGGCTGAGAGGTTGAAAGGACGTTTGGGGGCAACACTGCCTCAGAGATACTAGGGACCTCGTGCAAAAACTGGCGAATCTGGAGATTACCAACACCACAGGCTTGTCTCCTATGATGTGAAAGCCTTTTTCCCAAGCCTCCCACACTGGCTCGTGTTCCAGAAATTTGAGCAGGCAGCCATGTTGGTAAAAGCAGAATGAAAAACCTACTAACTGGACAGGATGCCTCTGAAGACTGTGCTTTTGTCCATTTGCGTCCAGTTTCAGGATCATTATTTTTGGCAGATATGTCAGGTACCCCAATGAGGTATTCGTGCTCACCGGTGTTGGCCGAGATAGTGAATGCAGTTAGTAGATGAGTATATTGTGGCTACTATATACTCATCTCCCCTGGGCTTACACCGGGCTTACACTTTGGGACAGGTTCGTCGACAATGTATTAACTGTGCTCCATAAGTATGACTATCCTGCTATTTTGGACAAGCTTAATGAGTGGCATCCGGCCGTGCAATTTGCCAGGGAAGAAGAAGAAAATTCGTCCCGCCCTTTCCTAACTTGTTGCTGCACAGGGAATGCACCAAGATCAACTCTGAACCCTTCCATAAGCCAACCCACTCTGGGCGAGCCATCCCCTACAGATCCGGCACCCCAGATTCCTGCTTAGGGCAATTCTCGCAATTGAGCTACGCTTGATAATGGATAACTCGCCCACCATCGAAGTTGCACTTGGACTTCGTGAGAGGTCCAAAACCAAGTACCAGCTTCTCGGATATCCTGCTGCGTTGATAAACAGGGAAACTAAGAAGGCAAAGCAGAAGTCTAGCGTCTTTGGGATGGATAGAGAGGTAAGAAGGGCTGTCAAGAATGTAGAGAAAACGGACCACTGGAAATGGTTACGTACTTACCAGAGAGGAGTGAAGGGGTCCACAGGGTGGTGAGTGCGCAAGGAGTGAGATGCTTTCACCGCTTCTCGCCGAACATCTAGAAACTGCTCCGGGGCAAGGTTGAAAAGGTGGATGCAGCAGCAGATGACACTGAAAGAGGTGATGGGATTACCGGCTCCCCAATCCCCGTCCCCACCTCATAATCATGGTGAAGATGCGGATACTGGTTCATCCCACAGGTGCATAAATTGCAGTAACAAACCTCGCCCACTCCTCCACCTAGACAGACATCCCCTTCCCCACTCCTGCATCACTCCCCCCCCCCCAGCACATTTGCTCACCAAGAGAGGAGTAGTTTATTGTATCCCCAGCAGTGGTTGTGATGCTAAGTATATCAGTGAGGCTCGGAGAAGAGCTGCAGGTGCGGGTCAAAGAACATGTGGAATACACCCTGAATGGAGATGTCAAAAACGGAATTGTAGTGCTCCATAAGAACACCCACCACACTGTTGCTTGGGACCAAACTTCCATCCTGTCTAACTCTTAACTCTCTGCATGACCCCAAACTTCGTGCATTAGAGTCTATTGCTATTTGCCATTTCCAACAACAAAGAGCGCTTCTTCCCAATGAACTTAACAGGACCTACGTACAGTAAGATTGACCAGCTAGTGAAGCCACAGCTGGCTACTGGGCTCAGCAGATGGGGAAGCTAGATGCAACGCAAGTTTGTTATATAGATCAATGGTCACCACGAACTGGCTCACGTGCGTGAATTTTGAAATGCAGATAAGACTCGTTTTTCATTACCGTGATGTAAGCCTGTGATTGTGGTGATTCTTTTCTAAGAAGGTGATCGCATATCACCGAAAATTTTAAATAACATTTGCTGTTGGGTCTACGTGTTTGGTAAAATGTAAATTTTCCCTCAGATGTCTTCACTTTACCACTGTAAACGCCGGTTACCGAAAATTTAATTGCAGTTTTATTGCTGCAGAAAGTCTAGCGTCTTTGGGATGGATAGAGAGGTAAGAAGGGCTGTCAAGAATGTAGAGAAAGCGGACCACTGGAAATGTTACATACTTACCAGAGAGGAGTGAAGGGGTCCACAGGGTGGTGAGTCCGCAAGGAGTAAGATGCTTTCACCGCTTCTCGCCGAACATCTAGAAACTGCTCCGGGGCAAGGTTGAAAAGGTGGATGCAGCAGCAGATGACACTGAAAGAGGTGATGGGATTACCGGCTCCCCAATCCCCGGCCCCACCTCATAATCATGGTGAAGATGCGGATACTGGTTCATCCCACAGGTGCATAAATTGCAGTAACAAACCTCGCCCCCTCATCCACCTAGACAGACATCCCCTCCCCCACTCCTGCTTCACTTCCCCCAGCACATTTGCTCACCAAGAGAAGAGTAGTTTATATAGTAAGTAAGTAATGTTTAACCACCATTGGGGGATTAGGAGGAGGAAGGGGCCTAAGCCCTCTTACACCAACCCTATGCTAAGGAATCGTTGTCCCACAAGAAAACAAAAAAAAAAAAGAGAAAAAACTCCCTCACGTAGTAGGGGGAAGATGCTCGGGTCTTTTCACGAAATTTTGAAGTACTGCTGCAGTTAAGTGTCGTCTAAAAAGAGCCACAGAGGTGCTGGTGACAGCCAATTCCGGGTGCTGGTGACAGCCAATTCCGAAAGTGAGTTCCAGGCCGGAACAACACGTGCCGCAAAGTAGGCTCTACGATATTCCGATTTGAACATGGGATGCATTAACTTTAAAGAATGACCGCGTGTGGATGTGACGGAACATGCCTCGAAAAAAGGGAGGTCAGCACCCAGCATACCATGTAGGATACGGTATGTCAAGATGAGATCAGACTTAAGTCTGCGCAGTTCGAGGGAGTCCAGATTGAGGGTGGTTAAGCGCACAGAGTATGGCAAATTCCCCCAAACCCTTGAGACGTTTTGTAAAGCATCGTACGGATTCAACCTGATCAATGTCCTTCAGCAAGGATGGGGACCAGACTGGGGTTGCGTATTCCAGAAGAGGCCTGACGAAAACCTTAAAAGCCCAAAGTTTTGTGTCGCGGCTACCAGATGTGAAACATCGGTTGACAATGGCAAGGCGACGAAAGGCTGTGGCGGTAATCTTGTTGCAATGAAGTGAAGGCTTAAGGTTGGAGGTGAACCTGACTCCGAGATCCCGGATTTCCACAGTTTTGGGAAGCGTGTGATAGTTAATTAAACATGGTACGCTATTTACCAAAATTGTCCCTCGATTGTCACAAATCAGGGTGCGAATTTTCGGTGGTCTTTATCTTTTTGACAGATCTTTTTGACAGATCGAGGGACAATTTTGGTAAATAGCGTACCATGTTTAATTAATTTCTGTTACCAAGTAAAACAATGAGCCTTTCGGCCTATCGCGTGTGATAGTTTAAAAAGTAAGAAAAATTTCTATTGGAAGATCCAATATGGAAGGTCTGGCACTTGTTTTCTGAAAGAGGCAATTTCCAAACAGTTGCCCAGTTTGAGATAAGGTTGGCAGTTTCCTGCAAAGATGCCACATCAGAAGTCCCAATCACCTCAGAGCTGATTTTAAGGTCATCGGCGAATTTATAGCCTAAAACCGTGTCGGAGTTGCAGTTCAAGTCATTCAGAAAAATGACAAAAAGTATAGGACCAAGGATGGAGCCCTGAGGTACCCCGCTGGTGGTATTCAAGAAGGAAGAGAGAGAGTTGGACACTGCGACGCGCTGGGACCTGTTTGAAAGGAAGGATGCAATCCAAGAGTTCAACTGTCCTCGGATACCTAGCGCTTCTAATTTAAACAATATTCCACGGTGATTCACAGACTCGAAAGCCTTTTGGAAGTCGAAGTAGATAACATCTGTGTTTATTCCCATGTCTAGTGCGCTAGTCCAAGAGTCAAGGGCCAACAACAGTTGGTACGTAGAAGAACTTCCCGGTAAGAAGCCAAATTGGTCCTGTTTTATGAGAGTAGACTTCTCTAAATGGTCAAGGATAGAGTCCTTAATTATCGACTCCATGATTCGACAAGGGACAGAAGTGAGTGCAATTGGGCGATAGTTCGATGCTTGCGCAGCATCGCTTTTTTTAAAGATTGGAATAATGGTAGCTGTGTGCCAGACCAAGGGAGGCTGCCATGGTTAAAAGACTGCAGAAACATGAGGGAGAGTGGGTAGGAAATTTCGTTTGCGATTTGCTTATAAAAAATGCCGAAAATCCATCAGGACCTGCCGAGTAGCTGGGCTTCAAACGGGAAAGTGAACGTCTCACCGCCTCCACCGGAAAACGCACATCCGGGCAAGAAACAATGGGTTCAAGTGTTTTAGGAAAAGAGGGGAATCCAAAGCCATCATCGGGGATGCTATTTGATGCGAAGTACTTATTTAGGATCTCAGCTTTGGCCTGATCATCCACAACAAAATCGTCGTCCGACCAGAGTGGTGGAATTTTTCGTGTTGATTTGGTTCTGCGCCGATAAAGACGAAAGAGCGCAGAGAGGTTTCCCTCGGCGTTAGTAATGCTCTCTTGTTCAGTGTATCAAATGTTAACGCGGGCGATGTAATCACGTCGGCACTCATTATAGCGATGAAGTGCAGAAGGAGTAGGATCCGCTTTAAGAACTTTCCTAAGTTTTAATTTTTTGGCACGGAGGGACAGAACCGCACGTGGCGGTTTTAGGCCCAATCGTTTGGAGCATCGAGTGCGTCGCCTGCATCGGTTGACACAGAGTTTAAGTGTGTTGGAGTAGCTTTCCCAAATAAGGTCCATTGACGTACTACTACCAAGAACAAGTTTATCCCAATTTTGTTCGTCCAGCAAGACACGCAGGAAATCAAAGTCAATCCTACCCTCCTGAGCGGCAGCGGGAGTACTGGTGGAAAAAGTGCATTGAGTACGAAAAGTCACAATGTTATGGTCGCTATTGTATCCCCAGCAGTGATTGTGATGCTAAGTACATCAGTGAGGCTCGGAGAAGAGCTGCAGGTGCGGGTCAAAGAACATGTGGAATACACCCTGAATGGAGATGTCAAGAACGGAATTGTAGTGCTCCATAAGGACACCCACTACACTGTTGCTTGGGACCAAACTTCCATCCTGTCTAACTCTTAACTCTCTGCATGACCCCAAACTTCGTGCATTAGAGTCTATTGCTATTTGCCAATTCCAACAACAAAGAGTGCCTCCCCCCAATGAACTTAACAGGACCTATGTACAGTAAGATTGACCAGCTAGTGAAGCCACAGCTGGCTACTGGGCTCAGCAGATGGGGAAGCTAGATGCAACACAAGTTTGTTATATAGATCAATGGTCACCACGAACTGGCTCGCGTGCGTGAATTTTGAAATGCAGATAGACTCGTTTTTCATTACCGTGATGTAAACCTGTGATTGTGGTGATTCTTTTCTAAGAAGGTGATCGCATATCACCGAAAATTTTAAATAACATTTGCTGTTGGGTCTACGTGTTTGGTAAAATGTAAATTTTCCCTTAGATATCTTCACTTTACCACTGTAAACGCCAGTTACTGATATTTTCATTGCAGTTTTATTGCTGTAGAAATTTTTTGTGTCGTTTATTTTTATCTATTTATATGCCTTATTCCTTATGCCATATTCCTTATGCCTTATTTCCATGCCTTATTACATTCAGCCTGCCATATAACAGCTACACGCTGATCGCCATCTGCGCCTATAGCATCACAAAGGTCAACTGAGATAGTAGCTGCGTTCCTCGCATTGGAGAACGCAGCTACTGTCTCAGTTGGCATTGAGCCTAATAGACGAACCAGCATGAGCGCATTAATTGTGTTATCACAAACCGGAATGATTCTCATATTTTAACATCACAATTCTATACACACGCTAGTGTGTCGCGCCAAGTTAGGCAACAATCATCACAACAAACATCACATCAATTCAATTGTCAAGGTTGTAAACCATTGTAGCGCGGCTTCATAGCGTCAGTGTCTTATATCTTGAAGCATAGTTGGGCACATTTCAGGTACTTGAGGAAAAATAATAATGTGGTACAAAAGCTTAAATTGTGTTGAAATCAAGAGCAATGACCCACCTGACAAAAATTAACTCGTGTAGAAATGCCAGCTAAGCTGCTTTCAATGCAAAATCTGACCCTCAATAACGTTGAAAATGTGTAACTAGCTAGCTAATTCTAGTCTGCTCATCCCCATATTGATTTCCATAGGGTGATTATTCATCGATACCGAGATAACGGGAAGGCTTCCAGCTATGAAATAAGATGAATGGCTACAGTACGATACGAACTGCGTACCTTTTATGGTTTGGAGGCTAGGGGTGTAACGAGGATGGCGTGGGATGGCGCGTAAGTACGAAAATATTGTTATAACCATTGTTAGTATTGTTGGCCTAGTCTCTCATTGGACAGCCAAAATTTGGACAATGACATTGTGTATACTGACGTGCGTGCCTAGACACACACTAGTGTAACACGATGAATCTAAACCACGTTGCCAAAGGAATTGTATTCACGTCCAATTCACGAAAAATAAACCATCTCTAAAAACAAAGCAAAATAAACCATTGCTCTGTAGAATTTTCAATTAACAACACCAGTACCTATGTAACTCAGTCTTCAAATCGGCGAGCACCTATTAACTTTGAAAAGTTAAAATTATGGTTATCAAATGTAAATTGGCCCTTTCTTTTTAGGTGAATGATTCAAATGTTGACAGTCTTTGGACTACCTTTACAAATAATCTTCAATTCCATATTGAGGCTTCCCGATATGCAGTACGTCCTAACAGTAGAAATTAGTCACGTTCTATCCCATCTAATATCCGAAAGTTGGGTGTTAAAAAATTAAAATGTTGGAACCGACTTAAAAAATCAAAGTCTCCAGACAGCAAACAACTTTACGATAAGTTGCGACTGGCCTATTCCAAAGCTGTAAATTCTTGGCACGCCAGGCGTGAACACCATACTCTGGATAAAGGTGATCTTGGCTCATTTTTTCGCCCGTACCGTACCGAAACACGAACTTCTAGAACTTTTCCACCACTCTTAAAATCTGGAAGTTATATTACCTCCAACCTCGATAAGACAAACCTCTTAAATTTAATCTTTATTGCTAATGGCCAAATTGACAACACTTCACATAATCAAGCATCAGAGATTGTTTTTTCTGAAACTGCACCCGTGAACACCATATCTGAGCTTTCCTTCAACCGGGAAAGCCTACTCACCACTATTGCAAATCTCAAATCTAGTAATGCATTGGGACCAGACGGCTTTTCGTCCAATTTCTTTAAACTTCTTGCGAGCGAACTGGCAGACCTACTGACATTCATTTTCAACTTCTCTTTCAAAACCGGCACACTTCCATCATGCTGGAATCAGGCAAATGTTATACCAGTTTTTAAGAAGGGAAACCCTTCTGATCCCACAAATTATCGTCCTATTGCTTTGACCTTTGTAGCATGTAAGTTAATAGAATCCCAAATCCGGGTGGTTCTATTAAAATTCCTTACCTAGTATAATCTCATTAGCTCGGACCAATTTGGGTTTTTGCCGAAACGTTCTACTACACACCAATTAATTCTGTGTCTGGACCGTTGGTCCTCTGCATTAGATATTGGTATTCCATTTGATACTATATATTTCGATTTTTGTAAGTCTTTCGAATCAGTTATACATTCTAAATTATTAGTAAAACTGGTAAATATTGGTGTTCGAGGTAAACTGCTTACTTCGATTACTGCTTTCCTGTGAAACCGCTCTCAACTTGTCAAAATTGATGATTCATTTTCTTCTTGGGGTAAGCTTTCTAGTGGCGTCCCCCAAGGTTCTGTACTTGGCCCTATTCTCTTTGTCATATTCCTCAATGATCTTTCCTTTTAACATGCTAATGACAATAGATTTCAATTTAAATTTGCGGATGACCTAAAAGCGGGTTCCCCTATTGTCAACTTAACAGATGGTTTCCACTTATCTGAAGATATAAACTATATCTATAATTGGTCTATCCTTTGGCAACTGCCCCTTTCCTTAAGTAAATGCTGTACATTCCATATTAGTGAACAGAACCCTGGCCTACTTTACTCAATGGCGAATTCGAACCTAAACGTTGTAACAAATATCTGCGACCTTGGGGTCTGGTTTTCAACAAACCTTAAATCGACCCTACACTGTCAAAAAATTTCTACTTTGGCTTTTCGTAGACTTGCCTTAATACGTAAATGTTTTACTTCAAACCACGTCGAAATTAAGATTAGCGCTTTCTGCGTTTTTGTTCGCCCAATTTTGGAATACGCCAGTCCGGTTTGGTCCCCACATCTGCTTCAGGATATTGATGTCCTGGAGCTGGTTCAACGTTCTTTCACCTAACAACTACCCGGTTTGAGATCTTTACCTGCTGGTGAATGCCTCAAAATTTCAGGACTTGAGCCATTGGAGCTGCGTCGTCTGCGGGCAGACTTAGCTTTGACATTTCAGATTTTGAAGGGCTTTCTGCCAGTCGATCTTCCCTTTTTCGACTTAGCGACCCCATTTAAGACTCGTGGTCACTCATTAAAGCTATCCTGCCAAAGTTCTCCACTGAATGTCGGAGATCTTTTTTTGCTGTTCGTGTCGTTGGCGTGTGGAACTCCCTTCCGGAACATGTTGTGTCGGCGCCATCCGTACCAATTTTTTAACGACGTCTGGCTTTTTGCCCCCTGAATAAGTTTTTAAAACGCACCTACTAACGTTCGTTCGCTGTTTCCTTCATATCACTTAACTCGTAGGGCCAGTATAAGAGGCATGCCCTTCTGTGTCCTCGCCTGTACTTGCTGGCAAACTTTTATTATTATTTATTATTATTATTAAACAAAGGCAAAAACTGGTGAAGAGGCCACCAAGTTGAGAGTGGTTTGGCCATTCAAAGGAGTGATATCAACACACCAAAACATTCGCCAACTTAATCACACCCAATAATACTTTGGACGTTAAATGAGAACTTGAACATTGCTACCGAAATTAGCAATGTTCTAGTTTTCATTTAACCTTCGAATTATTAAGTGGTGCGATTAACTTGACGAATGTTTTGGTGTGTTGATATCACTCCTTTGAAGAGCAGAACCATTCGGAACCTGGCGACCCCCTTTTACGAGTTTTGGTTTTTGATACGATTATAATTTTCTAGGCTAGTGTCTTATAATTTTGCTTCGGCGATCTATTGGAATAGTTTATTTTAATTTCTTTATGCTGGAAAAAGTCTAATACCTGTCAATTTTTGCATTATTGTCTCAATGAGGCTTGAACGGCCTCCTCACTGACCCAACCATGCATGCGCATGCGTGGTCCTCCCTATAAAAGTGGCGGCTACGAGGGCTCGTCATCTCTTTGTCTCAAGCTGCCGTCTTGTGTGGCAGCTCGTTCCGGTTCTTCGCCTTTCGTCCGTGATCATCGTCACTCCCCTCCCGGGACCGCTCCTCCTTCATCCTATCAGGCATCGTTTCTTTCCTGCCTTACGGCTGCTCATATCTTCACAAACTCACCCATCAAGGTTTGGTCTACACCGCCATGGAAAACCTGAAACATGGACTGCCCTGAATTCCGTCCTTTCGTCCGCTCACGTTGAAATCCCTTCGTTAAATTGAAAACATCGTGGCTCCCTTCCCGTGTCTCCCGGGATCGTCCCACCTTCCGTTTCGGCTGGTAGTGTTCTCCCATGCCTTTCCGTCGTCTACTTCGTTTTCTCCGATGACGGCCCTTTCCTTCATCCCACGAACGTGGTAGCTCCCTTCGTGGTAGTTTCCAGGATTGTCCCACTCTCCGTTCCAACAAGGATCGTTTCTCCTGAGCCTACGGTCATCTACTCCTTCGTTCCTTGAAAATGGCCCTTCGTTGGATTGGAAAACATCGTGGCTCCCTTCCCGTGTCTCCCGGGGTCGCCCTACCTCCCATTCCGGCTGGTATTTTTCACCTGAATCTTCGGCCTTCTCCTTCTGTTTCCTGATGATGGCCCTTCGTTGGATTAGAAAACACAGTGACTCCCTTCCCGTGTCTCCCAGGATCGTCCCACTTTCCGTTTAGGCTAGTTGTGCTCACCCAGGCCTTTCGGTCGCCGCCTTCTCGCAGTTGGCCCTTCGTTGGATTGGAAATCATCGTGGCTCCTTCCTCGTGTTTCCCGAGATCATTTCCCCTTCCGTTGCGACTGACGATAGTTTTCATTTCGGACGTCTGCATCCATTCGTTTCTCTAAGATAGCTTCAATTCACCGTGGCCTCTCCTGGTCTCCTACGACCGTCCCACCTTCCCTTCCGTCTGGCAGGAATTCCTTGCCTTTCGGTCATCTGTCATTGGCCCTGAAGACAACGAGGCTCCCTTCCCGTGTCTCCCGGGATCGTTCCATCTTCCTTTTATGCTGATCATTCCTAGCCTTTCGGTCGTTCCCTTCCTTGCGTTATCTCGAAGATGGCCCTTTGTTCGACGTCGGCAACCAACATGGCTCCCCATGTCTCCCGGGATCTCCCCTCATTCTGTTCCGACTAGCAGTGCTTCACCCCATCCTTTCAGTCGCTCTTCTACGCAGCCAAGCCTGACCACCCTAGTCTCTTCCTGGGTCTTCGTGGTTCACCCGATATCCAAATTCTTTTCGACCATGCGGTTGTCCCTTCGTAATCTTTCCACCGGAATGGATGACATCCGTGCCTGTACATTCTGCTCACCAACGTCTCTCTTGTGCTCGTCCTTTCGCAAGATTCAACATCTTCACTATTGTAATTTCAAGGGTTCACTGCAGACTTGTTAAATTCAAACTTCTTTACTTCTTCCTTAGACATAACGCAATTTACAAAAATAAACATTTAACAATCCGCACATGAATCGAGAAATTGTCCAACAAGACAGTTCGTGCATAGAGTTCTGTCCTTGTTGCGTTCTTGTTGGGAAAGACCTCTCTTCGCGCCAAACCATCTTCAATATAAGGGCTAGTTCTCGCTACAAAATATGGAAACACTTTCCGTAAAAGGAACGGACGTGTCTCTCACGTGGAACAATAACCAAAAACCCGGCATTCCAAAGTTGGCCAATGTTTCTTTTCATCGTTCGAGTAGAACACCATAATTAGCTCTAATTATAGTCATTAGGTAATTACGGTCAAGTCAGCAAGCAAGAGATGGCAACTTTACACCTCCAACCCAACGCCGTGATTCGTCCACAACAAATCACGGTAAGTGCAGGCCACTAGTGATGCATATCCCCAGGAACGCTGTACAGAAGGCAAAGAACAATCTCCAACCCTCTGAGCACAAACACATAACCGCACTTTGGCCGCACTGCACAACACACCAACACTGCACAACACAATTTGCACACTGCCACCTCTGCACACCGCTGCACACCACTGCACTCTTCTGCACATTGCCACACACCACTGCACTCCACAACACCACTCCACATCCACAACACCACTCCACATCCACAACACGGCAACAGGACCCTCTCAATACCAAACGGCCCCACTGACACGCCAAATACAACACACCAATTTTACACTCTGCAGCACTCAGGAAACTCTCTCTTTAACGAGCAATCCATCCACTTATGCTTACAACACACCACAAGAAAGCCTTCAAAAAAACTTTCTTTTCGCTCCATCACTTCTCTTGCCACCCTAAACACACCATACCACAAGATACCACACACAACAATCCACCTCCCTGGATCCAACTCAAAAGTACTGTTCACCACTGGAGAAAACATTTTTGCCATGGCAAACCCCCCTACACTCAGCATTAGGGCGTTTGTCCCCCTTTCCCCAGCAAAAAAGTAAACATGCAACACATATCCAAACAATGCTAACAACAACACTGTAAACCTTGCATGTCAACAACAACAAGAAAACTTCGTCAGACACAGAATTCAACAACACTTTGGGAGAAGCAAGCACACGCTGCAGCTTGTGAAAAGCTTTCCCGCAACTACTGTCCCCTCCCACTTTGTCTGGTGCCCCTTTGTTCACACTGACAGCTAAAGGCAATACCAACTTTGCATAGTTGTTTAACATGTGCAAGCCATCACCAGTCAATCCTAACCTAGACTTGACTTTTTTCTTCGTGTTTATAACCAGTAAAGCAGATTTTGCTTCCACTTTCACTACAACTAGGCACCTACACTTTTGTTTTACTCTTGCAGACAGAGGGCCACCAATAGCTTCCTCGTTTACGTGTCTGCTCGTGACATTCCCAGGTTTCCCTCCTGAATCCCACACCTGAGATCGCCTGTACAACTCTTTACCTTTCACTCCATTCTGTCCTTCCACTTCCATGACCTTCAATCCAACCTCATTACTAGTAGTCACCTGTGCAATCTCATCTTTCCATCTTTCTGTCTTTACATCTACGATTTCCCTCTTTAACCTCACCTTTCTTCCGTAAACTAACTCCGCTGGAGTGAAGTTTGCCGTCTCACAAAAAGTAGACGTACTTGCAAACTTAGCTGGTGCTAAAACATCATTCCCTTTGTCCGGATACTCCAAAGCCAAAACCCTGCTCCAGTGTTCCCTCGTTCCGTGCAACCTTTCTACAGCCTGAGACTGCAAATTATAAGGCTTACTATTTACAAGGCCTATTTCACACTCCTTCAAGAAACAAGCTGACCGTTCAGGAACCAACGGTTTCCCAAGATTCAATTGGAGTTCCACAGAGAACCCAACCTTTGAACAAATCGCCAAGCTTTCATTTACTACCGTGTGTGAGTTAGCCTCCCTGACACCAACTGCTTCAGGATACCTGGTCGCCCTATCTCGAACCTTTAAGACATGCGTATTTCCGTCAGACGTCACTTTGAAAGGCTTTACGAAATCCACTTCCACCTTAATGAAAGGCTCTGCCACAACCGGAACTAAAATCATTTCGTCCTCTCCCTTCCTCACACCTTTTCTATATTTCTTACAGATTTCACACCACTCTATCCAATTTTTACATTGTGCACACATTCTTGGCCCATGCAATACTTCTTGCAACCTGGCAATGTTCGTTTCCGTGGCCATGTGCCCAAAATAGGCATTAACATGTGCCATCCTTACCAGTTGCCCCGTAAGCATTTTCGGTACCACTACCTGGTCACACATTTTGGTGCCATTTGCTGCCGACCATTTCTTACTTAAGTCATCATCCTTCCAAAAAAAAGATGTACCTTCAATGTCAGTTGCCACTCGACATCCCTCCAACCCAGGATCAAGCACCTGCCCTTGCTTTAAAACTTCAGCTTTAACAGCTAACAAGTCTTGAATTCCTGCTGCCAACAAACCTACATTTTCATTCCCTGCAACCTTTTCACTAATTTCCGTACTCCTTACAGAGTCTGCCACAACACTAGCTTGTTTATTGACTAAAACGTGTTGTGACTGGACAACTGTATCATTTTGTGCAAGCCCATTATCTTCGACCTTGACACTAATTTCAGCAATTACCTTATTTTCACTCGCAACATTTCTAACACTTTCCTCCATTTCCTCATCTCCCACTTTAAAAAGACCATCCAATACATCACCCTCAATAAATTGCTCTACAGCCTGCTTTTCGTTACTTTTCTTTCCATTGATACCTGTTTTCGACCTAGCTATCGCATTCCGTATGTTGTTTACCTTTGTTTCAATTTTCTGTAGCTTTTCGTAAGACTTTTGGCTAAGCAGAAAGTCGTACGTTTCGTCCTTGAAAAATGGCGACACCCCGCATTCCAGCATAATGTAGCCATCTTCTGTTGCCAATTTTACCTTTGCCACAGGAAAGTCTGTCACGTTTTGACTTACAACTGACGACAAAACAACTCGTTTCCCTGTGAACGAACTAGGCTCTACTAATTTACTTGAAACCACATCCATAAATGCACCTGTATCCAGCAAATAACTACCATGCTTTCCATTAATTGTACATTTCTTACATAACTGGCTTTCTACCGACTGTGTACCACTTTTACCTTTAAAAGAGCTAACCTCCTTTCCACTGTGTACACTAGACAATTGAGTACATACATTTCCCACTGAGGCTTTGGTACCATTGTTGGGACAATCCCTTTTCAAATGCGAGCTCGAGCTACAAATGTAGCACTTACGTGGCTAGTCCGCCTTTAAAGGCGCTCTCCTACCAGACTGATTATTGTCGTTAGCTTGCGGCCTTGCTTGCGCATTGTAAGCCGAAGCTGTAGTACCATTGCTCGTACCATTATTACCTGAACCATTTCTAGTACTATTGCTACCATTACCATTGTTACTGTTCCCATAGTTACTAGTACCATTCCCTTGGTTGCCTCCACCATTTTGCGAATTACCACTCCCTCCATTGTTTCTGCTACCTTGACTACCTTGATAACCATTACCATTCCGATACCTGCCATAACCATTACCATTGTTACCTCCTCCACGGTAATTATTTCCGCCCTGTGGTCCGCCTTTTCCATTGTCAGAACCACTCCCCTGTCTTAGAACTGCTTCTTGGCGATTAGCGCAGTAATCGTCTGCAAGCGAAGCTAAGTTCAAAACAGACTCTTGTTTACCCTTATCAATAAGCCATACTCTTATCGGATTTGGTACCTTATTCAGAAAATCCTCTATTAATACCTGCTGGAACAATTTTTCCCCACAATCAAGTTCCTTAACCCATTCAGTACCCAGTGTTGTCAAAGTGTGAGCAAAATCTAAGTACGTTTGTTTATCAGTTTTTTTTGCTGACCTAAACTGGTTATGTAAACACTGCTCTGTAACATTAAATCTTACTTAAAGAGCTTTCACACACAGATCAAACTTTGCAAAGTCATCATCAGAAAGACGCATGAGTGTTTCCCGCGCTTTCCCTGTTAACAAAGATAACAATCTGAAAGGCCACTCTTCTTTGTTAAAGCCCATCCTATCACAAATTCTAGTAAAACCAGACAACAAAACTAATATGTTGTCTTCCTTCTCCCTGAAGGGTTGGCACAACTTCGACATGTCATAACGTTTTTCTTGTTGTACAGACTCTGTTTTTACCTTTAATTGTTCTTGCTTAAAGGACAACTCTCTTGCCTGCATTTCATCATTATGCTGCCTAGCATTTTCATTTATACGCAGCTCATGCTCCTGTTTCTCCCTCGTTAATCTATCTTCCCGATCCCACCTCTCTCGTTCTAGCTCTGCCTCCCTTGCAAATTTTTCCCTAGCTAATTCGTCCTCCCTCTCTCTTAAAGCCTCCTCCCTTCTTAATTCTTCTTTTCTTACACTTATCCTTTCCCTCTCTAATTCTTTTTCTTCTTGCCTTTCCTGCCTTTCCCTCTCTTTTAGTTCCTGTTTTTCTTGTAATTCCCTCTCTTTTTCTTGTAATTCCCTCTCTTTTTCTTCATTTATTACCCTTTTAGCCTCCTCTACAGTTTTAACTGCTTCTGCGAGATCATCAGCCAACAAAGTTTCTCCCTCCAACCCACCTTTAAACATAGCCAGAATTTCACTTTTTCTCTTAGGCGCATGCAACCCTAATTCCTCGCACACAGCTTTCAAATCAACCACAGTTTTATCACTAAGCAACTCCATTGTAAATTACTTAATTACCTAAGTAACCAACAATCAAAAAAAATAGCACCAACACGCACAACAGTTCCCGCAAGCTTTAAACAACACTTTTTCCCCAAACGCCCTAATACCAAGGTGTAAAAAAAGTTTGCCACAGCTCACCTGTTGCCGCGTTGTGGAGACGCTGCCAAGACGACTTCTACATCCAAACTGACGAACCCAGGCTTGCACTGACGATGACTTCAAACTCTATTTCGCTTCTTCCATTACCGGAATTCGCCGAAATCTTCCCTCTCACACGACGAAGTGCAGCATTACCGCCCACTCTCGCTGATAGGAATGTTCTCCGTCCCTCGTCCAGTCGCAATCTTGTCTGCCAGCTCAGCTTTTCCGTCTCTTGACTCGTCGTTCTTGAACCGCAGGAAGCCCCTTTAATCTTCCTCCCACGCTGGTTGCCGCCAAAGTCGAAATTCTGCCTTGGAAAGTGAACCCACTGAGTTGGAGAAGCTCACCACTACCATCTAAGTTGTCATTACCGCCGACTTTCGATGCAGCTGTGTCCCTTTAACGTGAAAGTCCGGATGTAAGCCCAAACTGCTGGTTTCTTCGACGTGTAAGCCCAGCCTGACCGCTGTCACCAATGTATTTACTTTACACTTGATGCAGACGCAATTTGTTTCACCACTGCCAATGCAGACACAAAGGCAGCACCCTGACCGTTGAAACTCGAACAAATCGACATGAAATCCAGCTGCCTCCTCGACGTGAAAGTACGGCTACACCGCTGCCACCAATGTAATTTCAAGGGTTCACTGCAGACTTGTTAAATTCAAACTTCTTTACTTCTTCCTTAGACATAACGCAATTTACAAAAATAAACATTTAACAATCCGCACATGAATCGAGAAATTGTCTAACAAGACAGTTCGTACATAGAGTTCTGTCCTTGTTGCGTTCTTGTTGGGAAAGACCTCTCTTCGCGCCAAACCATCTTCAATATAAGGGCTAGTTCTCGCTACAAAATATGGAAACACTTTCCGTAAAAGGAACGGACGTGTCTCTCACGTGGAACAATAACCAAAAACCCGGCATTCCAAAGTTGGCCAATGTTTCTTTTCATCGTTCGAGTAGAACACCATAATTAGCTCTAATTATAGTCATTAGGTAATTACGGTCAAGTCAGCAAGCAAGAGATGGCAACTTTACACTATTCACCTCCTGTACCCTTGCAAGTTCTTGAAGTTTCTCGGCCTTCCAATAAAACTTGCCACCACACTTCCTAAAAATAAAAATTTATAATCTCACCTTTCGCACTTCAGACTGGAATCTTTTCTCCTTCACGTCTACAGGCGGATTGCCTCTTTCCCTTCACTCCCCTACGGGAAGCCATCGCAGGATCCAATTGAGGTTTCCACCGGACTTGCAATTCATCTACAGTTCCCCTACCCGCCTTACGGTCCTCCCTTCAGACGTCATCCCTTTGGGAATATTTCCCCCATTAGGCTAGTCAATTTGCACTTTTACGTAGAAATAATTGTAATAGAAGTAAACTTTGCTGTTTCTGACCCAGAAAGACATGCTGAACAACATACTAAAAGTCTGGAAAAATGTAAGTGGCGGAAGAGGTCTAAAATAGCTTTCATCTTGGAAAAATTGCTTCCAGTTGTTGTTTTTCGCATATATCTCGTTTCTCGTCACTCCTATGACAAAATTGGCTGTGAACAAAATTAAAGTACACAAAATTTCCTACAAAACATGTTCTATTCACTTTTTCTCTTGAATCAATGGTTTGGTTGATATGAAGCATTTGAACTGTTATCGCACAAAATAAGTCTTTGTGTTATCACACATAATGTTAATGTTAAACATAATCATATCAAAAACCAAAACTGGTAAAAGGGGCCGCCAAGTTCCGAATGGTTCGGCCCTTCAAAGGAGTGATATCAACACACCAAAACATTCGCCAAGTTAATCACACCGCCTAATAGTTCAAAGGTTAAATGAAAACTAGAACATTACTACTTTCGGTAGCAATGTACAAGTTTTCATTTAACGTCCAAAGTATTATTCGGTGCGATTAAGTTGGCAAATGTTTTGGTGTGTTGATATCACTCCTTTGAAGGGCCGAACCATTCGGAACTTGGTGGTCCCTTTTACCAGTTTTGGTTTTTGATATGATATCAGTCCTTTTTTTAAAATTGTGTATTAGACTCAACTCCACTACAGTGCAGATGTGTAATAAAGAGGCACGTAAACAAGAAATTGGTTTTCAACAATTTGCTACTACCTTTTGCCTATAGACCGATCCATTCTCAACTTGGTCACCTCTTTATAGGTTTTTGGTTTGGTTTTAATTTGGTTGTAATTTGTTTTATTTCGTTAGTTTTGGTGTGTTAATATCACTCCTTTGAAGGGCCGAACCACTCTCAACTTGGTGGCCTCTTCACCAGTTTTTGGCTTTGTTTATTTTGCTTTGTTTTTCGAGTTGGTTTATTTTTCGTGATTGGACGTGAATACAATTTCTTTGGCAACGTTGTTTAGATTTATTGTGCTACACTAGTGTGTGTCTACGCACGCACGTCAGTATACACGTTGTCATTGTCCGAACTTTGGCTGTCCAATGAGTGACGATGCCGACAATACTAACAATGGTTATAACAATATTTTCGTACTTACGCGCCATCCCACGCAATCCTCGTTACACCCCTAGGCTCCAAACCATAAAAGGTACGCAGTTCGTATCGTACTGCTGCCATTCGCCCAATTTCATAGCTGGAAGCCTTCCCGTTATCTCGGTATCGATGAATAATCACCCTATGGAAATCAATATGGGGATGAGCAGACTAGAATTAGCTAGCTAGTTACACATTTTCAACGTTATTGAGAGTCAGATTTTGTATTGAAAGCAACTTAGCTGGCATTCCTACACGAGTTAATTTTTGTCAGGTGGGTCATTGCTCTTGATTTCAACACAATTTAAGCTTTTGTACCGCATTATTATTTTTCCCCAAGTACCTGAAATGTGCCCAACTATGCTTCAAGATATAAGACACTGACACTATGGCACCACGCTACAATGGTTTACAACCTCTATAATTGAACTGATGTGATGTTTGTTGTAATGATTGTTGCCTAACTTGGCCCGACACACTCGCGTGTGTCTAGATACATACTGCAAATAATAATGTTAATGTTATGGTATTATCACACATAACACTGTTTCAGACACAGGATGTTTGTTCTCATCTGACGGAAAGGAACTTGGTTTTACTGATTGGTTTCAAGCAGTAACAGTTGTCAATGTAACAGTTGCTTTATCACCCAATTCCACGATCTCAGTCCTCCTTTAACAATCGAACACAACGGTATTGTAACAATGGTTTAGGACTGAGATGAAAAAAGGAAGAGTGATATCAGATACCTTGCCTGGATATCATGCCTGCTTATGAATTAAAGAACATCGTTCTTGCTATGTTAAAAAGGACGTTACAGCCTCGATTAAAATTAAGAACAGCACCAGAAAGAGCTAGTTTAGCCTAAGCGAGAAAAAAAAGCTTCCGTTTAATTTATTTATTTTTTCTTGTAGCATGAAAACATTATAACACTGAACTGTAAAGATTATTTACGATTTAAAATTACAAACTGCATCACAGCCACGATTGAAATTGAGAACAGATTCTGTTTTCCTCGTCAGTCTGAATAGTGCCAACTTTTGTTGGTGGGTAGCTCTCACCCTACCCGACTCCCCTTGACACACTACACCCCTTGACACACTACACCCTTCCTTTTCCCCCCCCCCCCCCCCCCCCCGCCACTCCACAAAAAACTTGACAAATCCTAATGCTAGCCATTCTGACACAAACGTCTGTCATGGTTTTCATTGTTTTTAATTTACTTATTAAATGTGGAGCTTTTCAACTTGAGTTAAATCTAAGCCAAAATAATTACACGTTGAGTATACGTTTATTTATCACTAATCGAGCCCATTTGGCTCTCCGTCCTATAATTACGCGTTTATTGTCTTACCGCATAACTGTTCCAGATTCCAAAACATCTATCATCGCACAACGAACAAATACCCAGTTAACCAACAAAGATTCTCTGCTTTTATTTCTGTATTGTTACTCGATTCCGAAGTGCCCCATCACCATTCATACCGCGGAAACGCCAAATAGCCCCTTCAAACAACTTATCCTAAAAGAAAATTTTAAGAGAAGTTGTCTGAAGGGGCTGTTCGTCGTTGAGTTTTCGCGGTATAAACGGTGATGGGGCACTTCAGAATCGAGTTACAATTAATAAACACAAGCACAGAGCCTTTCACTAAGGAAGGAATAACAATGCTGCCAACAATGGCATGTTTGTCGCATTGTCGACCTTACTGAGCAAAAGAAAGTCAGCACGATTCAGTGTTTGTTTTGTGTGTGCTGTGCTATTGTTGTTGGACTGAGATCGTGAAATTGTGTGTTAAATGGGTTATCAGCCACTTTCCTCGGAGAGATACAACAATGCCTCGGCCCTGCGGGCCCTGACATTGTTATGTCTCAATCCTCGGAAAGGTGGCTGATAACCTATATTAAACATCTGTTACATAATGCGCATACGGCCATACTATCAATTTTAGCATTTGCCATGTGCAGTTACTTCTCCAGCTGTTGTACGTCTGAAACAATAAAAAACTACGTATATATTGTTTCATATCAACCAAACCATTGTTCCAAGAGAAAAAGTGAATAGAACATCTTTTGTAGGAAATCTTGTGTACTTTAATTTTGTTCCGAGCCAATTTTGTCGTAGGAGTGACGAGACACGAGATACATACGAAAAACAACAACCGGAAGCAATTTTTTTCCAAGATGGTGGCCATTTTAGATCTCTTCCGCCACTTAGATTTTTCTAGACTTTTAGTAAGTCGTTCAGCAGGTCTTTCTGAGGCAGAAACAGCAAAGTTTACTTCTATTAAAATTAGTTCCGGGTTTCGCCCTTTTTTCGCGCAGATTGACTAGCCTACATCTTGGTCATCATCCATCAATTTTCATCGACCATCCCGGCATTATCTACCATCCTCGGGAAGCCACCACTGCCTCCATCGCCCTTTTACATCATCCAAATGGGAATTGAAAGGAGAAGGAACAGTCTCTGCTCCATTCGCCGTTTTTTTCTCCTCGGCCAGTGATACCCTCTGCAGTTTTCACGAGATCGTCCCGTCTTTCTCCAAGACCTGGCAATGGCATCAGTTCTCGCCTTTCGTCCATCCAAAGCAAACAACTGCGCCCTCTCATCGCCACCACCTCCGGTCTCCCTTCGCCGTTTCCCTCTGATCGTCTGATCTTTCACCAGCTCCTTTCACATGAGTTGGGAGTCCATCCCTGCTACGGCTGTCCTCTCCTCTCCTATCCCAAACTCCATCTGTTCTCCCTTTCCTTTTCCGCCAGGAAGATCATCTACCACAGAATGGCACCGGTACCCTTCTTCAAAGCCCTAGCCATCCCTTCAGATGCCACCTCATGGGAAAGTTCTCTTATGAACGTCGCCAATCCATCAAACCACGGACTCGCGTCGACATAACCGCTCCTCCGTCCGCCCCGCGCCTGAGGCCGTCTCCTTTTTTCCCACAACTTCATCAGCCATCCCTACCCAGCAGCGCCACCGCTTCTTCCTTCGTTTTCCCTTTCCGCCTTTCGCCTCCTGCTACCGCCCTAAAACGAAGGGCCACTTCTCCCAAGAGGCCTCCTCTCTCGGATCCGCCCCCTACGCAAGGGATCCCTTCACCCGCCGCCGCTTTGCAGGCCGACAGACACATACATTTCCCGGACGACGCCCCAACACTGCCTTTGGCATCCCTTCTCAAGACAGTCGAGGAGACAGTACCAGACTGTTTCCCATTTAAGCCTTCACAGTCTGCAGATGCCCCCGTCATAAACAGGGGCCTCAAAATCGGTTTCGGTTTCGCCCTTCGTGATAAAGACGCCAAACCATGTAACCTACTTGGCCAGTCTACTACACTCCTAACATGCCTCCTTCGCAACGAAGGTTTCCTTCTTGGCAAAGGTGACCCACTCATCCTTGACAAGGATCCACCGGCCCCTCGCCCTGGACGTGAAAGCAGCTTCTTCCGCTCTCTCGGGGACGGCGCCACAAATCCACATAACTTTGCGATCTACTCCGAATGCGAATTTCTCTGCAGCGAAGTCAAAATAGACTTCGGCACAGCTCTATCTATCCCCAAGAAAGCCGAAAACCCAACGTTCGTATTATACGAAAACGACAAATGCCTTCGTTTAAGCCTTCGTGCAGCATCACAATCGGATGTCCTAAACACAGCTGTTAATGCCCTGTGCGAGAAACTCTCTACAGATGCAAGTCCAGAAGAGATACGCAATCTTTCTTCCCTGATATCTGAACTTTTCCAAAAGGCAAGCTTTTCAACTTACCCTTCCCTAAACTGGGCTACAAGAATCCTCTTCAACAACACGCTTCTCCTTCGGGAAATAGCCCTTTCGTCCGCAAACAACCTGAACGTCTCCACTCGGCACAGGCTCCGTAACCAACCCATTCTTGAATCGGACACCCTGTTCCGAGGACTTATCCCGACTCCTCTTGACATTTCGAGAAAACTGTAAACGTGGTCTTGTATTAGACATTCATGGTGAGGACACCTCAACACCGCCGAGCCAAAAACCTGAGGGCAGAACTCTTCCAAACCAGAAGATCATCGTCTTTATGGCGATGCCACTTTATAAACACCAAAATTGTACATTTTGTATTTTATTCTTGCAGGCATAAAGCCGAAAACCACCAGCTTAGTTGTGTTGTAGGATGAGCATGCTTGTTTTGACACCTACGATATTTTTTATTCTTAAAAACGGGTGACGACTTACTTTTATTTATGAAAAATGTCCGACGTTAAAATCACTTGTCTGCTTCTGCAAACAACTAAAATCTAACCTAAATGCGTTATAGCATATTTGAAACTAAGCTGGTACATTTAATCTTTTGATTTTTGCACTTATTGCACTTTGGTAAACTTAACTTCTTTCCATGAACCCTACCGGAGCTCAACCTTTTATGTTTGTTTATTTTTACGGACCCAGTGTATAATTTTTATGTCTATTTTTTTTATAGCATCTCCGACCGTAGCAAACCTCTAAAAACGTAAACAAACTAGCTTTCCTTCGATAAAATCATGCCTTGTATATTTCAATCCGTATCCCAAAGTCAAATGTTTATTCTGAGCAATACACTTCGTCCCCCCCCCCCCTTCAATAGTTGCGATGCATAACATCGTAGTTTTTTTTATAGGCCTAAATTCACGTTGTTATGAGTTTAAAACTCACTTGCACTTTCAAGCCAGGACTCTAACGCTCCCAAGTCGGCAATTCCCTTTGTCAATGCAGCCTCCGCAATTCCCGTCCAACCAAAACACTGCATTAAATTTCCCATCCACTCAGAGCGCTCAGCTACCCTGCCCGTCCGCGCCGTCATGCCAACTTCCGGTAGTGACAGCTTGGCCGGTTTTGGTCAGTCTCTCCTCCTCCAAGCGTCCTCCTCTACCCCCCCCCCCCCTCCGTCGCTCTCCTACAGGGCCGCGCCTTCCCTCTACCTGCCGGCAGGCAGAGGGCATATAAACCCAGACCCAGGAGAATTTCGTTAGCATAGCTCAGGATTCTCAAAGCTAGAGGTCGCTACGGCGGTCGGGAGTGGAGATGCCGCGGTCCGATTGTTGCCATGCCGGGTAAAGGTAGTGGGTTCGTATGTAACTTAGTTTAACTTTAAAAGTTTATTTTTTGGACTTACACGTCAAAATTTACAGTTTAATTTAAACTTAATCTTGTAGCTTTTACAGTAAACTTATGGTGCGTTAAGCCAAACGGCATTTTCGGACGTTAACGACCATAACTTAAGGGTTCACGGTCCCTTACTAAAAACCAGCTTTTTTCTTCGTTTCATTGACGTAGCTTAATGTAAACAAAGGCTGTCGAGTCAGTTAGATTTGCAGAAACGCAGTACTTCATGGAGTGTACATCCCTTTTCTAACGTGATATTCTGATGGGTACGGTTTGATTAATTGGGTGTTCCCTTTTGAAACATAACTGTAGGTAGGTCTACTATTACTACACAGTCGAGACTGTTCGTAATTTAGAGGGCTCTTTTGCGAAATCCCCGTTGCCTAAAATCACTGTTTCTATTTGAAATTGTTTGTGAACATAATTTTTGTTCAAAGGTCGAATTTAATGTAAATTCCCCCATGTCATTTATAACCTAAACCAAGGTGTAAATTTACCAAATGTAATTGTAAAGTGCAAATGTTTTAATGTTTTAACATGTTTGACTAAAATAAAAACCAGGAGTTTTAAACGCCCGTCGGTTTTATAGTTCGTTGATTGCTAGAAGTTAGTATTTAAGATAACTCTCTTCAAATTTAACTTAGCTAGCCTATTCCCACCTTGGTGGCAGCGTTACCGCTTATTATCACTTAATAATGACTTAATGACTAGGACAAAAGTAGCTCCATTCTCTACACTGTGACTGTAGCAGTTGTGCTGTTTTAACTAAAAAGTACCAAAAGTCAACCCAGAGTGATAGTAAGATAGATCCAGTTACACCATGCGACCGGCGATGTTACAAGCACCTACTCCGTCGTAGCATCCGCCGTTACAAACCGAAACTTCAAAAACACAACACAATGTCCAATCGCCCCTTTCAGAGGCACAGACAACCAAATCCCCGCCCTTCGACGAAAGAATGGAACAAGTACACTCCCACTCCTTATTCTACCAAACCGAATGACAACATGTCCTTTCAGCCGAGGAACCCACAGCCCTTTCGGACCAACGCTCCACGCTCCCGTCCTGGCCAGCACAAACGACAGAAACGAGCCGCAACGCCAGAGCGACACAACCGCATCTCGTCACCAGGGGGCAGGAGCTCCTTTCGCAAGAACCAACAACGACGCCTCCCGCCTTTCCTGCCTTCCAGTCGGGGCAAGACTCCGCCACTTTCTCCCAGCCTGGCAGAACCTCACCCGCAACACAGAAATACTCTCAATAATCAAACATGGCTTTCATCCGACGTTCCTGACTCAACCACCTTTAAAGACGTCCCCTCCGTGGAACTTCACCCCTCCAGTATCGGAAACCCTTTCATTCAAAGTCTCGAAACTCCTGCGAATGTAGGCCATCAAGGAATGCCATACACCGGGTCCAGGCTTTTACAGTTCAATCTTCACCCGGCCAAAGAAATCAGGAGGTTCAATCTTCAACATGAAACCTCTCAACAAGTCGAGTACCACAGGGATCTGTGCTTGGCCCAATACTTTTCTTGATCTATGTAAATGATCTGGATTTAAGATCCTCTTCACCTTTTGGTGTATAATTTGCAGATGATCTTAAATCAACTGCAGGAAACTTATTACCAGGTCCTTCTAGTGTTCTCGAGGAAGAAATAGCAAGAGTTTCTTATTGGTCAAGTATTTGGCAGTTACCACTTTCTTCTCCGAAATGTCTGTCTTTTCATATTGGTCCTGGGTGTTTAAACTATAGCTACACACTTGATGGTGATAGTCTTCTATTCGTGGAGGAGGTAAAAGACTTGGGCATTTGGTTCTCCAGGGATGTAAAAACTTCCCTTCATTGCAATAAAACTAGTTCTTTGGCATTCCGCAGACTAGCTATCGTAAATAGATGCTTTAAATCGGGTAACCTTAGAAGTTAGAACTAAAGTTTGGGCATCCAAAGTCTTTGTTCGTCCGATCCTGGAATACGCATCACCTGTTTGGTCGCCGTATCTGGTGAAAGATATTGATTTGATCGAATCTGTTCAGCGAAAATTTACTAAGAAGTTGCATGGACTACGTGAGTTGAACTATGCTGAAAGACTAACCAGGACTGGTCTCGAGCTACTGGAATTACGTAGACTTAAATTCGATCTAATCCTAACCTATAAAATTCTTCGCAATCTTCTTTCGGTGGATCTCCATTTTTCGACCTTGCCCCGAGCCACCATAATACCAGGGGACACATATGGAAACTAGCAGTGCACAGTTCACGCCTTGATTGTAGAAAAAACTTTTTTTCAAATCGTGTTGTCCCTGTTTGGAATGCTCTTCGCCCAAGAACAGTTTGCATGGATTCTGAGAGTAGCTTTCGTCGTGAACTGTTGATAGAAGATCTTCGGCTATTCCTTAAACGCAACTTATGAGCCAGCTACTGTAGCTTAAATATCCCCTCCCGCATCCAAATGGTACGGTCTAAGCGGCTCACAACCCTTCCGGCAACCATCCACCATTAGGTGGTAAACCTCATTATTATTATTATTATTATAAGTACATTCACAACGAACATTTCAAAATGGAAACACTAGAAACCATCCGCCTTTCGTTTCAACAAAACGACTGTACAATCACGATCGACCTGGAAGATTGTAAGGGCTTTTTGGCCTAAAACCCTTTTGGAGAGGATACCGGGACTCCAGCTGTCAAAAAAACCTCCGGGAAGCTTCGTTTTCACAAACTGTTTTTTTCCCCCCAAGTCTGGCGCCCCCGGTCCTGACTTGTCTGACCTCCAACTTCAAACCAATGTATCTACAGGAGTTACCATCCGAATTGACTCATCATAGAAATTCTTAAGAGCCACAACTTTATTCTTCCATTATGCGAAAACAGAACTCAAAAATTAATTCTGCTTCTCCAGCTACAATCTTAAGAAAAAGTCACCAAACTGTGCCGCGACGCACACACTTCCGGTCATCGTAACTCTAACCAATTTGTACATTTGTAATGATTTCTTTTCAATTTTTATAGGCATAAAGCCGACCTAGCTTAGATTAGTTGTGGGGTAGGAGGAGCTTCCTTTGCAAAGGTACTTAACCTCATAAATAGGATGTGAACTTGTACAATGTGATATTTTTTATTTGATTTGTAGCGCGCACAATTTTATGAAAAATTTCCATGATAACTAAGTTCTACCACTGCAAAGTTAATGCCCTAACTTTAAATGCGTTTCAGCATTTTTCGCTACGTTAATTATTTACTCTTTTCTATTTTAACTTGCCCCTTGAACACAACCATGGTGCTCGACATTCAAAACATATTTTACGGCAATTTTACCGGACACCACTTTTTTTGTTTATAAATGTTGATACGAAAATCGCCGAGGGTGACCACCCACAGTTCCCAATGCAATACGAGCCTAATTATCCTTCTATTAAAACAATCCAGTATAAAGATCTGTTTCCATGCCAAAATAATAAATATTCTGTGCATAACACTTCGTTCCCCCCCCCCCCCTCCTTCAATAGTTGCGATACGTAATATCGTAGTTCGGACTGTTGCGTTTCCATCAACTCACCAAACCCTTCCAGAACTCTAAACCCTCAACGGCTCCAACGGTCCGGAATTCAGCCACTCAGAGCTCCCAAGCTCCAGCCAATCAGCGACAACCCCCCTGTTCTCTACCTTTTAAAGGCCAATTCAGATCGTTACACTTCCCTTTAAAGCCCTTACGTAGTACAGCTCGTTTTGGGACTCGAACAAATTTCCCTCCTCCAAGCCTGCCTGCCTCGCTTGCCGCCAAAACGTGCAGTCGTCACAGACGTCCGCCCCCTCCCTCACCCATATATACCACCAGCCCTGCAATCCCAAAGTTAGCACAGCTCACAGATCTCAGACTAGGAGGTGGTCACGCCGATCGGGACCGGAACGATGCCGTCCGAAAGTTGCCATGCCGGGCACGATGGTTGTGGTTCGTATCTTGTAGTTTAAATTGAAAGTTTTTATTTAGGACCCCCAATCTAAATTCATAGTTTAATTAACGCAACTCCTAGTTTGGAAATTTATGATGTAACTTCGTACATCGGCAGTTTCTGAACTTAGTCATAAACGTCAGGGTGGTTCCCTTCCTAAATACCAAGTCTATCTTACTTGTTTTAAAGAATTTAATTTAAGTGAAAGTCCTGCTTAAATTGCTAGTGCTCCCGTTGAGCCGATCTAGTTCAGATTTAACTGGAAGTATAGTTGAGTTTGTGGTAGTTTGAACGCAAACAACATACTGTAGGCCTAATTGTAACTTGCGGCTGCATTTTTATATTAGGAGGTTGAAACACACCTGAGTGAACTTTCTTGATGTGAAAGGTAACTGTTTTCTTAAACGCCAAAGTTCCTTTGTTGAGTTTATTAATGTAAATTCGTTTTGCTTTATTTTCAAAAGCTTTCAGTTGTAAAAACTCGTGTGAAAATGTAAAGTTTTTTTTTATATTTTGTCTAACTGCATAAATAAAACCAAGCGTTTTAAAAGTCAGTTGTTTTTACCCCGTTATTAATTGTAGAGTTAAAATATTACGAAAATCCCCTTTTATTCTTAACTCAGGATTTAGCTGCAATTAATGTCACTCCACCTGGTGGCAGCGCGTACCGTGTAAAATAGTACTTGTTAGCCTATTTAAATTGATAGGATATTTTCACTCCGTTCTCTACATCGGGCCCGTAGCCACGACTGTGCTTTGATAAACCAACAAATCACCGAAAGTATTATTTTCAACAAGACCGAAGTCTACCTGATGTCGGGGATGTTACAAGCACCTCAGCCGTCGTAGCATCTGCAGTTACAAGATGCCTACCTTCACATTCCACTTCACCCCTCAATCACCCACCTCTTTCGCTTCATCTACAACCGAAAGGCCTACGAATTCCGCTGCCTTCCCTTTGGCTTGAATGCAGCACCAAGAATATTCACAATGGTTCTAAAACCAATTCTGGCACGTCTCCACCAACACCAAATACAAGCCAGCGCCTACCTGGATGATTGGGCTCTGAACAACCCAGACCCTGAAAGCTGGAACTGACAGAGACAAGACCTGTTAAACAAACTGGGGTTCGGTGTGAACCATGCAAAATCCCGCCTTTCGCCAGCCCAAATTTTGATGCCTACAGGAAGTAAAGCGTCTTTTCAGCTGTAGCCTACACACTGGTTAGTCTGTGTCTTCCTTTACCATTGGTGCCCACGCTGGGCTCAGGTGTGTCCCTGCCAAGGACATCACAGTTGGTGGTGAGGCCGGTACCTTTGGTAATCTTTAAATGTTAAGCTTAAACTGATAGGTCTTCAACCACATCTTTGCTCCATGTTTGTGGTTAAGTTGCAGATTTTTTTCATTTGGCAATGAAAATTAGTGCTCTGAATTCCTATCAAGAGTTTTAAACTTTTTCAAACAGTGTTATTTCTTCGTGGTAGAGCTTTGTGGTACGAAATGATAATAGTTAACTTTAGTACCTTAACAACTAGAACCGAAGTGGGCAATTAGAGTTATTATGGTTAATTTTACCTTGGCAGTGTTCTAGAGCGATGCACTGGCATCTCCGCACAGGCAGTACTATAAACTCTAGGTCCGAAAAATGCGCTGCTAAATTAACCCTATTAAATTTGATTGTGCCATTGCCGATATGTTGGGCAATGGCAATTTTACACTGGTGTGTGCCAGTGTAAAATTTAACACCGTAGGTTTATGCTTAAACTTGGTGAAACCTGGTTTGTGCTGTGGCTTAGGATGGAAGTGTTGTTTTATAAAACTTTGCAGTAATGGTGAACGTAAAAATATTTTTTCAAAGCCTAGTCCCTTTAAATTTAACTTGTAGGGAGTTAATTTATAAAACTAGGTAGGCTACACTCAAGCTTGATTTATTTCTGTGTTTAAATAGTTGACTGGTAGTCTTGAGTGCTCCAGTTAAATTTTTGCGGGTTAAACAGGATTGTAATTAAATTTAATTTTGTAAGGCTTATGCCAAAGACAGGTGTCGGTTGCAAAACACCTGTAGCTGCTAAAAGTAGTAGCGAGAGTGAAACTGAAAATAATTCAGTAGTGAACGCTACCGTTAGTGAAGCTTATTCAAATTTAATTTTAAATTTTGAGTCTAGCAGTAGTGAAGACGACGTCAACATGGGCTCGTCTAAAACCGCTGGTTTATTCTCGGAATTCGATTGCGAGTCCGATACATGGGAGAAATACTCCAATCGAATCAGCTATTATTTTAAAGCTAAAGAAATACCAGCAGCCAAACAAGTCAATCTTCTAATGGCATCTGTAGGCCAGAAAATGTTTGACAAGATTTTAAATATAATTTCACCTGATTTACCAGACTTATTAACTTTTGACGAACTAGTTTAACAAGTCATAGAAGACATTGAGCCAGTGCCCTCCGTGGTATCTTGAGCGTGTAAAGTTTTTCAGAAGGTCGCAAAAATCAGATGAAAGTATTGGGGAATATTTAGCTGCACTTAAGCTTATGACTAAATATTGTGACTTCGCTAAAATTAATGACGTTAATAGCGAAATGATTAGGGATCCCCTAATTGGGGGGATCCAATCTGAAGTCATTCAACGCGAGTTGTTGAAGCAGACTCTGGATTTAAAGGCTACAGCATCCTTAGCTTTATCCTTGCTTGGAATCTGCTGAAACTAGTGGTGTACCGATACCATAATTCCGATTCCGATGCCGATTCCGATACCAAAAACCGGTTCCGTACGGTTCCGATACCGGTTCCGATTACCACATGGCAGTGCCACAGCGAATGGAAAAAAATTATTAATAATGAATTATTTGTGTTCAGGGAGTACAGGGTTTTGCTGTGGCTAATTTTTATAAATTTACATACATTTTTTAACGAAAATTTTTATATTTAAATTTGTATAATTAAAATTAAAATTTTATTTGATTAGAAAATTAAATTAAAATTGAAAAAATAGTTAAAATAACGTTGACCAGTAACCATTTTTTTTTTTAGATAGGATTTTGCTTCCTGGATTAATGCCAAGACCATTTTCTAGTGACACTGATCATATGATTTAAAATTTTAGCTTTCCAAATGAATCAAATTTAAATTTAAAAAAATTGTTTTTAAAATTTTAAATTTAGTTTAAAAAAAATTAAATTAAATAAAAAAAACTTAAGTTAAAAAATAGTTTAAAATAACCAGAAAGTTGAAACGATTTTTTGAATTCTGATCTGGACCTGCATTATTAAATAGATTTTTTGCTTCTTGGATTGGCCAAACCCTTAATTAAGCTGACATGATTTTAAATTTTTGTTTTCTGAATGTAGTAAATTTAATTTTTTTTAAACGTAAAATAAAATCAAAAAATTTAATTAAATTAAAAAAACTTGGTCTAAACAAGAGCATGCTTGAAGATTTTTGCAGCCCAGATGCTTAAGAGTCTTAGCAAAGCTTTGTACACTGGAAGATTTTCGCAGTCCGGATTCAGTGCATGCACTGATGACTCCAATCAAACACACGATCTAGAAACAAAATGGCGGTGGAGGATTTGCCAAACGTGAAACGTTAGCCTTGGGTTTGGCAAAATATGAAATAACTTAATGATAATAAAGTCCTGACATCCTTAAACAAACAGGAATCAACTATAACGTATTCTGCTTAGTATATTACCATCCTAGATGGGATTTTATGGTTATGTGATGCAAACTAATCAAACAAAAGTTGGTGTAAACAGGTAAGTGGCCCAATAAAAACGCGCGAAAATGTGTTATTCATCCAAGACCTACTATCGAGCTCAGTTTTACGATGATTTAAGCTACTTGTAATTAATTTTCTGCTCCAAGATCGGTAACATATTCTTTCCAATTATCGCAAACCCCTGGAAAAGGGAAAGTAGATGACAATATCAAGTGATTTAGTGGTCTGTGTCGATTTTTGAAAGGTACTCAGTATCGGCCAGCCAAGATAGCGGTTCCGGTACCGGTTCCGATACCACGGAACCGTACTCAGAACCGGAATCGGTATCGGAATCGGTACACCACTAGCTGAAACAGACCAAAGCATTTTGAGAAGCCATTGAAGGGCTGTTAACTTTGTAGCTAAAAAATCTAGCAAACTTCCTAGTAGGCCTAAATCCAATAAGGATTTTATTTGCTATTGCTGCGGTAAATCTGGCCATGTGAAAACACGCTGCAAATATCGTGAGTATACTTGTGGCAGATGTCACACTGTCGGCCATTTAAAAGCCGTCTGCAGAAAAGCTAGTCATTCTAATAGAACTTCAAAAACACTCGACCACTCTAAAGCAAGTTCAAGCACGAATTTTAAGGCTAGGCCACAGTCAAAACAGAAGTATAGTTACAAAAAACGTGTTCATAAACTTGAACGCAATAGCGATTGTGACAGGGAAAATGACCAGGATGTTGTCGCCGAAAATTCAGAGTTTGGTTCCGGGTCTGAAAGTGATTCAGATAACGACTATCTTGTTCTGAAAAATAATACTCTTGGACTGAGTCTGGTTGCGGACCAGATTTCAATTCCCCTACAAACCAATAAGATCATAGGAGTAGTTAATTCTATGAAAATCCATACCGTAAATCGTCTATTAAAAGCCCAGTTGAAGCTAAAGCCCACCCCCTAAAATGCTGTAAAGTCAAAATCATGAAATAGTGGAGTTAAAGCCCACCCCTCAAATTGTCGTTTTTCTACGAAAAATTATCTAAAAGTTGTATGGTGTGAATCTATAGTACTGCTTGCTATGTTTACTGGCCCCTTCTCCCTCCCTCTAGTAATAGTAGACTCTTCCTTTAGCTTCTAGCACCTGCACAAGACATCGCTCACCTCAGCCTCCTTCACAGCAATTAAAATGATGTAAAAATTGGTCTTTTAGAGATCGTTCAAAAACTTGGAATTTTCTATAATAGATGTCCAGAAAGGTTAGAAAATTGATAATGCTTGATTTAAAGCCCAACCCCCTATTTTTGCCAAATTAACTGCATAAGCTCATGGGCGTTTAATCCACGATTTACGGTAAATGGAAAATGCCAGTCTGCCTAAATGGTGTCAAGCTTGAAATGGAACTTGATTCCGGGGCAGACACATCCATTATTTCTACTGAGTGGCATCAAAAATATTTTGCGGACTGTCCTTTAAAACTCAGTCCGTATTCGATACACTGATACACTGACGGAATTGAGAACACAATTTACACTGTAAGTCTGAAGGGTGAAGTTAAAGGTCAAATTGAACACTTAGATGCTTTAGTTTCAAACTTGTATAAACCTGCTTTAATGGGAAAGGATTGGCTTTCTATTTTTCGGGTTAATTTCCATCCATTTTATGACCTACAAACAAACGTTAAACCTAAGATAAGTGTAAAGAAAATTAAAACTAGTATTACACCATGCAACGACGGTTTCCACAGCTTCCTCGTACTCTTTAAGCTAGGGCCTTAGTGGGCCTCTTTACCTTGATGCTATGGCTCCATGTTACATGCTCTGTATACTCTGTATCTTTATTGATGTATTCCAGTAATGCTATGTATTTTGGTGTATGGTCCAGTTACATGCTCTGTATACTCTGTATCTTTATTGATGTATTCCAGTAATGCTATGTATTTTGGTGTATGGTCCAGTCCCTGGAGATCAGTGGTCTGGATGGCTCTGACCTTGTCTGCCCCTAGGGGTAGCTGCTAGCAGAGATGGATCATGGGATACCAGGAGATAGTACAGGAAGTACCTTGCACCACCAGTGGCAGGTACTGGCGGTAGCTCTAGGTACTTAAGGCCTTGCAGCCCCTTGCAGCCTCACTCTGGGAGCTGGTCCCCAACCAGCTAGGAACTCCTCCTGAAGTGTGCCACCCTGCTAGTAGCCCTGACTAGAGCATCCTTGAACCACTGGACAACATCTCCTGAGGACAGACCGCGTGGCCCTGGAATAAACCCTGAATCTACCATCCTTCTGGCGTTCTTCCTTGTATCGGGCACAGCGAGGGTTGCACAAGTGGTGCATCGGCCGGGAAATTGCCTTTACCTCCTGCCTGTGTAGCTTCGGTAACAACTACAGCTAATTTGCAGCAGCAGCAGCAACCAGTTGATACTTCCGAAATAGTAAAGGGTTTCCCTGAGTTATTTAGTGAAGGTATGGGTAAATTTAAAATTTCAAAACCAAAATTCATTTAAAACCTGATGCAAAGCCTGTGTACTGTCGTGTAAGACTAGTTCCGTTAGCACTCAAAGAAAAGGTTAACCAAGAAATTCATAGGTTGGTTGGCCTTGGAATTCTAGAGCCTGTGGAGACCTCTCAGTGGTTTACGCCCATCATCATAGTTCATAAACCGGATGGTCAAATCCGGGTGATAGGTGATTACAAGACCACCGTAAACCCCCAACTGGAAGTTGACCACTATCCGGTCCCCACGGCTGCAAAATTATTTAGCGAATTAGCAGACAGTGACATTTTTCCCTTATCGATCTTAAGATGCCTTTCTGCAAACTGAACGATAAAGAGTCACAAGAAGCTTTAACAATAAATACACCCCTGGGATTGTTTAGATAGCTTCGCGTACCCCTGGGCCTAGCGTCCAGCCCTGGAATTTTCCAGAGGGTAATGATTCAAGTCACCAGTAAAATCCCCAAATGTCTCCCGTTTTACGTTGACATCCTGATGAGCGGGAAGGGGGTTGAGCATGACGACTCTTTAAGTAAACTGTTAAATTCTTTACAAGATGCAGGAGCCAAACTTAAGATCGAGAAGTGCAAACTGTCGCGGCTTGAATTAAAATATTTAGGCCGCATGATAAATGCAGAAGGCCTGCATACACTCCCTGAGGTTATCGAAGTAGTCACAAACGCTCCTAACCCTACATGTATTCAAAAGCTACAGAGCTTTTTGGGTTTTGTAAACCATTACTCAAAATATCTACCAATTCTCGCTCATATTCTGTCACCAGTTACACGTTTATTAAGCCCAAGTGTGAAGTGGGTTTGGGAGGGGGGGGCGAAATGTGACCGAGCCGTGAGTAAAGTAAAAGAATTATTTCTTAAATCAAAAGTTCTGGTCCACTACGATCCGAAATTAAAGCTCAAACTCGTTTGTGACGGCTCACCCTACGGAGTGGGCGCGTGCCCCATGGATGTCATAGAAAATGGTGAATCTAGACCGATAGCTTTCGCTTCACGTCAGCTAACTCAAGCAGAAATGGGCTACTTGCATTTTGATCGGGAAGCTCTTAGTGTGGCTTGGGGAGTGAAGCGGTTTCACGAACACATTTACGGTCAGAGATTCATACTGCAGTTTGACCAAAAGGCCCTAGTTTGGATTTTTGGCCTTAAAAAAGGAATACCGCAAATGGCAGCCGCCAGGGTTCAGCGTTGGGCAGTAATGCTTAATGCGTACGACTACGAATTTGAACATATCCCGGAAAGCTTAAGTTAACAGCTGACGCGTTATCTCGACTTCTCCTACCAAATACAGAGGAAAAAGCTGACGCACAATACAATGTTCTTGCTTTAGAAACTGTTTCAAATCTACCAGTTTTAAACGAGACACTAGTGCTCGAAAGCAAACGTGACAAAATTTTTTCCAAAGTCTATTGCTACGTGGCCTGAAATATGCGAAATTCCCAATCTGTTACCGTACTTCACATGCTGTACTGAAATCTCTGTTGAAAACGAAACTTTATTTAGGGGGTATAGAGTCCTGGTGCCGACTGACCTGCGGAGCAAATCTTGTAAGATCTACATAGCGCTCACTTAGGCATAGTTAAATTGAAAAGTTTAGCTAGGCAAAAGGTCTGGTGGCCTAAGATTGACTCTGACATTGAAAACAAAGTTAAATCATGCCAAAATTGTCACGAGTATAAAGATACTCAAACAGCTGGGCCAAAACACACGTAGGAATATCCACTAAAGCCTAATGCTAGAATGCACGCGGATTTTCTCGGCCGATGGACAATTACATGTTTTTTTTTTACTAGTAGACGCACATTCAAAAATTCCTTTCTTGCATAAAATGAAGTCTACAACGCACGAGTTATTGACGTGTTGAATAAGCATATTGCTCAATATGGTTTAATTGACAGCTTAGTTACGGACAAAGCTGCCCAATTTATGTCCGCAGAATTCCAAAATTGGTTAAAATCCAATGGAATTAGGCACATGACGGACCCGAGTTTTGCGCCCTGGACCAACGGATTGGCAGAAATTTATGTCCACAATTTTAAGAGAGTCTACAAGGCCGCACAGGGGCAGGGGTCTACTATTCAAGAAAGTATAAATTCTTACTTGTTATCGTCACGTATCACTCTTTCTGCTACCACGCAAGCAACACCCGCAAAATTATACTTTAACCGAGAATTAAAGTCTCGGCTGGATTTATTGTTCCCTGACCCTATTGCAGCCGTTCGCCGTAAACAATTAGAGCTAGTACAGAGCGCCCACCATCGTGAGTTGAATCTGTATCAAATAGGCGGTAAGTTTGGTACCGTGACTTTAATACTACAAATGATAAGCTATGGTCTAAAGGTGTAGTAACCCAGATTGGCAGTAATCAATCCAATATTATCGTTGACACTAACAACAATAAAATTAGCTAACAGCTAAGATTACATACCACTGAAAATGAATATCCTGAGCAGTCACCAAACGCACTTAATCCGATGGCGAAAAGTAATAATTCCTGCGTGAATAATAATGAACAACATCACGCTTTTTCAAAGCGCATGTCATTTGACGGTAAGAAATGTGAAAAGCCAAGTTCCGCTGACGTAGTTGCTGCTCGTAAATATTTTGTCCATTCCAGAAAGTCAATTTCTGTTGCCGAGGGCTCCAATCCACCAATCAATCAGCTTGGAAAATAACCTGAGAATTTGCCTCGCAAGTCACCAGGTGGCATGAAATCTCCAGCGAAATTACCCCTCACACACGAAGGGGATGAGTCTACGAATGTAACAACCAATCACCTTTGGCTAATACTAACAGCGCCTCTTCCGTAGATATTGTAACGCCAGGAAGTTTATCGGTTGTTACGTCACCATCTGCTAAACAATCATCACCAAAGCCAAGCCATGCTAACAAAAAATCGAAATCGAATCCTAACAAACGTAAAGTTGTACTATCGCCAACTCAAGACAAAATCGTACGAAAAGACTGCGTAGAGCTCCTGACAAGCTCAATTTGTAGTTTTTTCTTAAATTACCAGGTGGCTACAACTACTTCGTTCATTGTAATAATCTGTTGCCCGTGAATTAAACGATAATTCTTTTTAACTTGTAGCGAGTAGCGCTAACATGTCTGTCCCAAATCAATCGTGCAGAGAATCGGCTCTGTTATTTTGAAAACGTCCACCTTTAGAACTAGGTTAACATGTAGTGTAAATTGTTGTTTGTGTGAAAAAATAATTTCACGGTTTTATCTCCATGTTTCTCTTTTTGTATTTTCATGTCAACATCCTTCACACATCGGAACTAAAAATTGCTGGAGCAACAATTTCCACTCCGGTGCAAATTCTAACAAATTACAACATCTGCAACCAGTCTTTGTTGGATGCCAGATGTCTACAGCAACACTGTAGCATTCCAGCTGCAGTAATGTTTGCTGCAAATAAGAAAATTAACCAAAAAGGCTACACGGAACATCAACTACAATTAATTTTCTAAATGAACTGACTGTAAAGTTGCTACTGAAATTTAAAGAAAAAAATTTTAAAACTGACAAATTTTCAGTCAGTTAATTTTTTTTTAAACCTGAACATCTTTAAGTTTTTTGTTTTGTAAAACGGCTTTCAAAAATAGTGTTTAGTTTCTTCTTCGAAAGCAAAAACTTATGTATCTTTCTCTAAAATAGGTAGTGAACTAAAAAAATACATCTTGCCTTCATAATCATGATTTTATTTTCAGCTAAGCTTAGATTTTTTTTCTGTTTTTTTTTCTCGTTCTCTGTATTGTGGAGTCGTCACTTGTGTGCTCCACAATGGCTGACGTTCAATTTCCAATCATTATGTTAACCCTACCCAGATTACCCTTTAACTACCTAATAGGCTATACCATCAATGTATATATTTATCAATCACATGACTTCCTGTTACACTTGTATATATACTGATGCCTACAGGAAGTAAAGCATCTTTTCAGCTGTAGCCTACACATTGGTTAGTCCGTGTCTTCCTTTACCATTGGTGCCCACGCTGGGCTCAGGTGTGTCCCTGCCAAGGACATCAGAATTGCCCTCGTGGGTAAACAGCGAAAGTCTTACCTTATTGTTGCCGAACGCCATCGAATGATACTTGTAATATGTATCCGTACGATTGGTACCAGTAATCTGTTATTTTACATTAAAGTACTTCTGCAAGGTAGGCTTACGTGATTCATACGCGATATATTGTATGAATTGGACAAATTAAGAAAAATCATATTTATGATTTACACACCTTTACAAAACATACATTTCTACATAACGTATCACCTCTATGAAGAGCACTACTTAGCCTGAAGTATTTCAACTGACTACTGTAATTTTGGTAACTGTAAAACAATATTTCCTTTTTATTTTAGTCGTTCCGTTAAATTAACAATTTATTTATGTATTTATTTATTTATTTATTATTTTTATATTTACTACCTATTACGTATCGCATTATGGTAACATGTTAGCTGTACAGCACATCTGCACTGCTACATTATTCGAAGAAATTATTTAAAGTTAGTTAAAATTGTATTCTCATGATTTTAATAAAAATTCTTACAAGCAACATCTGCTCGGCTCTAATTTCATCTCTAACCCTAAATAAATCTAGAGCAATATCACCATGTGTGGTTATATCAATTGCTGACAATTAACCTGTTTGGAGACAGAATCGTAGAGTGCAGAAGCGAAAATTTGGTTAGCATAGAGCTGAAAATGTATCAGTATTATTACTTTTATTAGTTTTCTATGTATTTGTTTATTATTGTTATCATTAAATATTTTTCCAAATTCAGTAGTCCTCAGTTACACCTACAAAAATGATTCATGGTCATTGCTATGATATTTGCCACAATCTTGGAAGCATGAATTATTGCTTAATTTGCGCCACAATGGTGTAGTTTCCCCAAAATCTGTCAGTAATCCAATGGCTTATGTACAGCAAGATTGCATGCTTGCTCATTTTAAACGAGACTGCGGCTTGTTACCAAAGTTTAGCCCCGAAAGTACTCACAGTAACAGTTCACGCAATACCAAAAGTACCATGTAAATAGTTATTTACAGGCGAATATTCGATGGCTGAGATATGCCACCTTCATAAGGCCAAGCCTCGGAAACTTGCAAGCAACTGCACAAACGTTCACAAATTTGAATTCGGCATACGATCCCAGTGGGACTAGTGTCACATAGTGATCGTAGTGGGACATAGCTCACTGTGTCAACGGTGCTGCCCTCTTCCTGTGGTGGATTAAGGAAATGTCTCCACTGTGCTTCAAGGTGGTGTACTAGATAAAGTGTAGTGAATTGCATTATTTTCGGATAGGAAGGCTCCTATTCATTCAACAAAGGGATTTTATTTTGATGCATCGCCAAAAAAATTGGTAAAAATATTTCACACGATGAATCAAACAGCTGCGTTTATTAAAAGCGAAAGTGGAGTAGGGAGGGACTTTGTTAGCTTTCTCATGTCGAACACTATCAATTCACCAATTTGGTACGGTAGAATAACACACACTTTATATGAAGTGGTACCGTATTTGTAGAAAACACGTTCACGTTAAGATGTAATTTATTTAAGTACGTGGAGGCGGGGGGGGGGGGGGGTGTGTGGCTATGAACCATGTGGTTTTTTGGGTGGGTCCAAAATCTGGCCACAGATGACCACACAGGGGTGAGGGGGGGTTAAAATGGCTTAAAAAACGGCCACATGGTTTTTGAATGGCCCCTTACAGGAAAGTTTATTTGTGTTACTTTGCTGTTTTGACTTCGGATCAGTTAAACCTTACCTTAAACTGTAAATCTCTCGTAATTCCTGATTGTTAGTTCTTGCGAAGATAAGAGGTACGTAATATAATAATAATAAATTCGTACCGGCCGGCGCTAATGCAATGTTACTAACTACAGCACATAGAAGCAATAATGAGCAAAGTGAGGGAGTCCACACAAGATGATCGGTCCGAAAGCTATTTAATTCGATTAATTAGGGTTTAGGCTTATCCCACCGTTAAATCAAGTTAAACCTTCAATAACTAAGTAAAGCACTCTTAATGAATAGGGACCGAAGGCAATAAGAAAGGGGGCTCTTAAATAAGATGCGCCTTCCAAACACTAACCCGGAGTTAGTCTCTAAAGGAGGGAAGCTCCTTTAAAATTCGGCTAAGTCCAAGATCGTAAGTAATACATAACTCTGAACAATGCTGTGGGAATTCCGGCTCCTAGGGCTTAGTGGCTGGTAGCAATTGATGTCCAAAAAGTCGGGAGTGAGAGAGAAATATCTGCAGGACCCTGGGTTTTAAAGGGGGCCTGCATCCTGCTCTTTTGTGTAGCATACGATGTTCGATTGGATGCTGAGGCTGAGGGAGGAGCTGATTGGCTTGGAGGCTGGACCACTGATGTTGACAGAGTATCTGGATGGACCCACATGTGGCAGCAATTAAAAGTGCACGAGGTATAGGCCAAGTGCACCGAGTGTCGTCTGCTAAGCTAAAGCTAATGTTATTGTGATAATAATAAATGGATGTTGTAAGGCTGTTTCAGTTAATAAGTTAATGTTATATCGATAAGAAGTATCGGTTGTGTATCGTTAGATACCGATACAGATTATTGATACCGATATTTATATCGAAAAGTGCTAATTCTTAAAATAATTACAACGCCCTTTCTAAAATAAGGTCGGCTACTCCTTACTTGTGGTAAAGACTTATCTCCTTAATTTTAATTTAGTACTTTGATTAACTTATTCCGTAATATAATTGTACTTACTGGCGATTGCTGGAGTAAACTTCCCGCTAAGATGCAAGGAAAAACTTCTCAGGTTACGCTAAGAATTCCCTTTAAGTTTATAATATATTTTAAGTTTTCCATGAGTAAAAGACCTTGCATAGCAATCCTCAGCTTTTCGAATACATTTTTGGAATACTATTTTTCTATTGGAGTGGAATGATTGTTAAGTGGGCCTAGTTGTTGGTCGATGAACCTATGGGTTAGAATTTGCGAAGTTCTTCGATGAGTTCTCATGCAAAACGGACAAAAAAATTCCTGGAACTTTTTTTTTTTGTGGGGGGGGGGGGGGGGGGAGGTATGAGTGCTGATAAACGTATTATTTTCATACTTACTGTGATAGTACATTTTTCATGAGTTATACATTTCAGACATTTTTCTTTTACAATAATGTACAATGTTTGATTTCATGGTAACAATTTCTCAAGTTTCTGACCTATGTAACAATAAAATTTTCCAAAACGACTGTGTTACAATTTTCTTCCTTAACTAGGTGTCTTGTCTTAAGACTACCATGCGGCTCCTGTCTCGTATTTATTTCACTGGGAGACTCAGGAGTAACTAACTTAGGATAAATCCATCATTATTTTCACTCGCTGGGGTCTTGATCACGTTTTTCGATTTCACTTTTCGATTGAGTGTTCGTTTATCTCTACTACGTAAGGTCTGTTCACTTTTTGGATTCGTTATGTGATTTCGTACGAAAGAAAAGTTCCTCTTGTGCAATAACTTTTTATCGCACTGGTTGCTGAAACACTGTCTGATGCGTTGGGGTTCCATGAGGTACCGTGGGGGGTGGGGGAGGGAGGGGGTGTTTGAAGCACTTTTGGTGAGCTGAAGTACCAAAATCGGATCTGCTACCCGTTGACGAATTTCCATGAGCCCATGATTAGCTGGTGGGCCCATGTGCCGATAATTCGGTAACCATGCTGGTAAAATCCAGTAACCATGCTGGTAATAATGATCCAGTAACCATGCTGATGGCAATCCAGTAACCGTGCTGATGGCGATCCAGTAACCGTGCTGATGGCGATCCAGTATCCGTGCTGATGGCGATCCAGTAACCGTGCTGATGGCGATCCAGTATCCGTGCTGATGACGATCCAGTATCCGTGCTGATGACGATCCAGTATCCGTGCTGATGGCGATCCAGTAACCGTGCTGATGGCAATCCAGTATCCGTGCTGATGACGATCCAGTAACCATGCTGATGGCAAGGGGTGCACGGGTAGCTGCGAGCATTGGGGCGTCAGATTCGATAGGCGTCCTGGTCCCAGTGTACATCTCTGGCTTCTTACAGACCCAGGTTCGATCCTGGCGATGGGAAGTGTATATGTACGGGTTTTTCTCCGGTTGTTTCCCGCCCGTTGCACGATGGTTTCCTCCGGGTACTCCGGTTTCCTCCCACATGCGGCAAAAAACAACTGTAATAATGGTGGTACTTCTTCCACTTAACATCTGCCGCCGGGAATTTTGGTGGGTGGATGCCTCGAGCATCGTCTCTATATATTATTATTATTATTATTATTATTTTTTTTTTTTTTTTTTTTTTTTTGGTATGTGTTAATGAACTGAGCCTGTCAAACCCTTATATTTGTAACTTTAGTGCTGTAGGTTTTAACCTTTGGTTGTATAAACAGTTGTTTGGCACATACAAGCTCGTATGAGCTTCGTGCTGTTTCGAAATAAATTATTATTATTATTAATTATTATTATTATTATTATTATAACTGGTCGACTGCGAATTTGACTGCCAAATCGCTCATTATTATTATTATTATTATTATTATTAATCCAGTAACCCTGCTGATGGCAATCCAGTTACCCTGCTGATGGCAATCCAGTAACCGTTCTTCTGAAACAACAGAAAAGAATTTCGGGTGTAATTTGTTTTGACTACTCTTTTACTCCTGCATGTGCAATTATAACGATTCGTGAACAATGATCGTGGTATTTCAAACCTGATCCTGCAATAAACTTTTGCCAGTCCTTAATTTGTGTCGTGAATTATACACGTTTCCTAATGGTCGGATTTCGACTTCGTTTCGCTTTCGCTTAGGCTAGGCGAGCATATGCAACTTTCGCATGTGGGGCCATCTCGTGACGTGAAGGCGAACTATTTCAGTGTTAAAGGTACCTGCCAGGAATCCATTGTCCCAGTGAGGATGATTGTCGCTCGGCTAAGATGGATTCGCTGCTAATTGATTTACTTAATTAAAATCTTGCACTACTTAAATAATTTTTTGGTTGCGTTAGATGAGGTTTGTGAACCGTTACCAGTTGTTTGTAGGATTTTTCGGTATTCTATTCGTAATTTCGTAAAAATAATTTTTTTCAGAACAAAATTGATTTGATCAGCTGCTGTGTTTTAAGGAGTGGCCGGTTAGATGCCCCTATCTCCTTAATACTACGCAATGCTAGGGAGGTATGCGGCAGGGGTTGGGGTGGGAAGGAAGGGAAAAATGTTCCTTTCAAATTTTCTGGATTTTTTTTGTCGCGCTTTTTCCAGTTTGCGAAAAGAACACAAAACAAATGGAAGCTCCTGATGACCACCACTTCTCCTACGACAGGTGCGGGCCCCGTTACGTAACGCACGGGGTGGTTGATCCGGAGTGCACCGAACTCCATCGTTTGCTATGGGTGAGTGTATTAATTGATATAACTAATTAATCTGGTGTTTTTATTTAGTTATGGCTGATTTTGTTTGGTTCCCCTCTGGACGGAGACGATCGAAGTTTCTTTGTCTGGGTCCGAACGTTAAAAAAAAGTCTAGGCCTACGCGAAAAGTAGCTTTCGTGATTTTAACTTGACTTTCGTTGCTAATTCGTTACGCTTAGTCTACTGGTAATAATTTAATGAACGTGATACTTATTTTTATGTAATTTCCACGGAATTTTCGATCGTTTTCGTCTCAGAGTTTTCCAAAACTGCCGGAATTTGTGGTTGCGTGTCGTTGTTTGACGAACGAGCGCAATTGTTAACGTTACTTACGGTTAAGTGTTAATGGTTTACGGCTTGTTAAGCAAATCAATTTCTTTTAGAAAAGTGGTTTCTTGATTCTGGTTCTTATTTGATTAAAGTGGAATGTGCGTTCCGTAATGGGACAAAGCATATTGTGAATTGTTTAGCTTGAAAGTGGTTATTACTTGTTTGAAAAGAAAACGATGTTTTGCTTTACGTAATTTCGTTTAATTCGAGACTGATTTGCTTAATTGCTGTTATTTATCGCAATATACGATGGTGTGTGGGGGGGGGGGGTTGGAAATTGGGGTATGGTAAAAGGAGAAAATTCGGAAGGGTGGGGGGGGGGGGGGGGGGTAATAGTGTAGTTTCGGACTGCTGTCTATAGAGCTTTTAATTTTTCTTCTTAATTTTTCTGACCGCTGTCTATAGAATAAAGTTGTGACCGAGGTCTATTGATGTTAATTTTCGGATAATTATTTGGATGGCTAAGTTGTTGAAACAAGATTTCCGTTTGTCTTGCAAGGGTGGGGGGGGGGGGGGGTGGAAATATTGTGTCTGGTTGCTTTTCTAACAAAATTAATTGTATTGTGGTTCGAATTCTCTTCTAGTAATAGTATTCGATTTACTGCTGGCTATCGCCACTTTAATTTTCTTCTTTTTTTTTCGAAAGAGGAAACATGGTTAACTTAAATACATTTTTCGAAAGGATTGGGGTTACTCCTTTGTTTCATTAAATTGGATGGCCGTTGACGCAATGTTTGCCGGTGCGTGGGGCAGGGTTGAGCGGGGGGGTGGGGGGGGGGATTCTTAGTCTTCAATCAATTTTTAAATCCTGAATTCGTTTGAGTTTCGTAATTTGGGCTTAGGCTAGTTTAGACGTTACTGTTTTAATGAATGTTTGCGTTTGAAATGGTCTTACATTGTTTTAAAAACATACTGGTTATTTTATTTTCTAGATTTCACTGAAGGAGCCTGAATGCAGCCAAGCCCTTGATCACGCTGTAGGCCTCCGTTGGTAACGTTTTTATCAGTGAAAAGAAATGTTTGTCCTCTTTTTTTTTTTTTTTTTGTTTAAAATAATAAATTATGTTTGGTTTAGAGGTGAAGCTGGTTTCCCTTTGTCTATTATTTCTAAAATATTTCTATTTCGTATTTTCGTCTGGCGTGCCTGCGAAAATCCGAAGTTCTTATTTTATTTACTAATTTCTGTGTCGGCTTGGTTAGGTAAGCCTCTACGCCATTCAGGAGGTGATGCGTGATTATGGGAGGCCATGGTTATAGGTAGATGCGGTCAATATAGGCGATCGTAGTCGGAGCTCCTGGATGGCCTTTGCAAAGCTACCTCACTTGATATTTTTTTTCATGCCTGCTTTTGAAACGATGAGCGTGTGACGGCTCCGGCTTTTTAGTACGATAGTAATATCTTACGGATGCCCTCCGTACATAATTTAGCGTGTACGGCTACTCAAAGGTGCCAAGGTTAATCGTACATAGTTTTTAAGAATTATTTTTACGTTTTTGCGTACGATTTTTGCTGGTATGTGAGACTGACTTAGGTTAAGTTCTTTGTCCGCCATTTTCCGGGTTGGAATTTCGCATCGTGATATTTTGTTTACGTGCTTACTGCACTTGAACTGAACCATCAAGGTTATTGTAATGATTTTACAAATCGATTATTGATTTTGTGTGCTTAAAACCAAATTAATATGCATCACTAATTGCCTAATTAATTATTGTAATTAGTTGGATTAATTAACTAATTAATTAAGTAATCAACATAAGGCATGTAACCATCAACCACTATTTCTGTATGAGTATAATTCACCACTTATTTTATTTCTTGCCCAACAAGCTCTGTTACAGTGTGCCTGATATAGGCTAGTGGATGGACTTGGGTTTTCCCAGAGGCTGCTGTTTTTGTTACCGGCTCTCTCAACGGATGGAGCCACTTGTAGATTGATGTTGAGTAGAGTAAATCTATGTGTCAGTCATGCTTAAGACCCAAGTGTAGTTTTCATATATATAGAGAAATTAAAGCTTTGGTGGGCACTTCTTGCCAGGGGTCTTGCTGCTACAGTTCCGTTCCACTGGTGTTGTCTTGGGGGATACTTGGAGTCACTGGTGATTGCTTTGGTCCATTTACTAGCCAGCTTTTATTCAGATAAGTGTTTTCTAAACTTGAGTTGAAGTATAGTGTGCAGTCTCAGTATTTGATCAGTGGAGTTCCAGCATTTTAGTGATAGCCAGTTGTACTTGCTGATATTGTGATTGTAGAGTGCTGATTAGTTGTATCCATGGTTTAGCTTTGGTTAAGGGTATTGTCCATGAGTTATGGAAGATACATCCTATTGTGAATTCAGTTGACGAGTATTAAGTTCAACCTTGTTGTTAATGATATTGTTAACAATAATTATAGTATTGTCTAATTTCTGGAGATTGGAATCTGAGTTTTAATAAACCCAAGTGACTTAGTGTTTTGAATCAATTTGTTCTTCCTGAATCATCTTTACGCAGACATAGAATATATCGAAAATATCGTATGCCACAAGCAATTTTCGTTATACTGGTGTCACAGTGGGATTGATAAGGAAGAATAAATTATTTGGACATTGGATTGGGTTATTTAGCAAGATTTTGAAACTTGAAAAAAATTTGAAAAAAAAAATAGGATTTTTTTTACTGCTTCACCGGTAAAGCATTTGTTGTGAGGATATTAGTCAGCAGTTTGCAGGTTATTGTTTTATATTGAAAAAAAAAAAGAAAAAAAAGCCAGTATGCCTCGTAGGGGTAGAGTTCCTCTCCGCTTAGCCATTGTTTCATCCAGGGGCCGGCCTATACGTAGACGCATTTTTTAACAGTGATGGCGAACAATCTACTTCAAAGGCGACTCCCCCAAGTACTTTGCCGGGCCACCGTCGAGGTACTGTGCGTTGGCTACCTTCATCACCCTCTGTCTGTTCTCAAGCCTACTGACAGAGGAGGCCAGGAGGAAAGGGCACAATTAACTGTTAATACTGAGGTGCCTGAAATTTGTTTTGACGAACCATCGCCTGTTTTGCCTGCTCCGCCTCCTACAAATACAGATATGCTGGATTTAATGTACTCGCAAATGCGTGAGGATCGCCAGCACCAGGATAGGCCAATAGGGCTATTGCAGAAAAATAATAGTGATAAAGATGCCTACTATTCATCCCGTGATGAGCTTCGTGCCGCTAGCGAGGCGATTTCAAAATTTTCCGGCAAACCTGGTGACGATATTTTTACATACCTCCTGATGGTGGATAATTTAAGGAAATGAGATCCTGATATCTCAGATTCTATGCTGATTTCTGGAGGTGCGGCAAAGTATGTCACTAATTCCCCACAACTCGCCAGCGCTGTTATTTATGATGAATTTAAGGCTGATCTGACTAAAAGGTATGGTGGTGGTGATGAACGTGTGCTGAGAGCCCAGTTCTTCCGTGCTACTAAACAGCCTGACGAATCAGTAGAGCAGTATGCAGATAGGCTCAAATTTTGGCAGCCAGCCTGTGGCGAGTTCATGCTACAGACCCTGACAATATTAGGCAGATGAAAATGTTGTCAAAGGGTGAGAGCTTGCGGGCTGCTTTTCTCCAAGGTGTGCCTAGAGAAATTGAGATATATTTGTCAGCTACAAAGCCCAAAACCTTCCATGACATGTTAACTGAGGCGATTAATAGACGGGCCGTTTTAAAAGCTAGAGATGAATTGTCTACTTCAGAGAGCGGGGGCGCACAACACTTCATTTTCCAGTATGGTGGGACTGCAAAATTCAATCCCAAACGCTGTTAAAGCGGCTTTTGAAAATGCAAAGGTATGTGTTGGCACTGTCCAGCGTAAAGAAACACGTACCTGCTTCCATTGCAAACGGCAAGGTCACTTTCGCCGAGATTGTTTTAAAAGGCGGAGAAATTATCCGAAATTCCTGAATGAGTTGCCAGGAAATTCTTCCCGGAATGACAAGCGCTGGCGCGATGATTCTGGTCATAATTTTAACGATAATAAGAAATTCAAAGGTGATTATTATGACCGTCGTTCCAAGCAACAAAATACTAGTGGAAATCATGGTGGAAATAATTCTTATAATGATAATTATAACCAGAAACGATCCCATGGGAACGACAAGTAACATTATCAAAATAAGAAAAATTATCCGCCAAGAAATTTGGAAGTGAATGTTGTTGCTCGGGGAAAGTCAGAGGGTCATGCTCCCTTAACCCATCCAAACAGTGTTAAACTTGGTCAAAAAACTAGTTACTATCCCAATCTCTGGGGTGATTGTGGATTCTGTGGATAAAAGCACAACAGATGTTGAAAATGTTGGCATTTCAAAAACGGTTGTGCCTTCTAAACCCCCATTACCTATTCTGTCTGTAGGCTCTAGGTTAAAACCATAAGCTAGTTATATTTGTGATGAGAAAAATGCTGCTGACATTTTTACACAGCTTTGTGAAAACATAGTTGATTCTCTTGCCAGACAGAACTGTATTGTTGCCAAATGTAGTAGCCTATTTTGGTCATGTGCCACCAAAATTTCTTGCAAATGAATTTTTGGGAAACAGAGCCTTGCACTATTTGTTTACCACGTTGTTGGAAAAGATAAATTGTAGGTCCATGTATCCTGTAACTCTGCTGTTGTGTCATGTTTTACTGATGGAGAGGATTCCACACCATTTACTTCAGTGTTTAAAGAATTTCAGTTAGGCTACCCCCTGATTTCACTTTTATTTGGCAAGCAGCGCACTTTTATTCGTAAATGTCTGTCTGAGCCACATCTTACTGAACAAATTGTTGTGTCTGCTGGAATGGCATTACATTATCCTGATTTTTCCTCCAAAGAGTGGGAAATTTGTGTTCCTACTGACCCTGCTGGGAGTGAATTTTCTATTGTGCTTACATTCTGGTGTTGCCTCCCTGAAAAGGCCTCAGCCACTACGATCGATGAGGGCTTTGAGGCAGCTGTAATGAGCCACCGGCCACGGCTGGCCGAAAAGCAGATAGTTCCGTAGCTAGGCTTACTACCTCCGGGGAGGAAAGACATTGTGCAGTCGTGCACACAGAGGTTGACAGTGTTGAAAAAGGAAATTCACACAATATGGTGCAGACATTGCAGTCAGTAGCATCTGAATTGCCAAATTGTGAATCAGAGAATACTCTGTTTTAAAAATTTCTACAGGCCATATTGAGTATGGTAGGCCTTATCTGGTGTTTAACATAGAAGGCACTACCAGTGTCTGCTTGACACTGGCAGTGTTGGTACATTACTATTCTATTGTGGCCCAGCATTCTAGTAGATGTAGCCTAGAGACACTACACAAACCAATTTCCTTAACTGGGGTTGGCAACAAGACTGTATCTGCTTCGCATAAACTTATGGCAAAGATTTCTAAGTGTAATTTTTCGACTATTCATGAATTTATAGTTGTTGATGATGGAGTGTTCGGAGATGCTAAAATTTTAATAGGATTTGATTTCCTAAAGAGCCAGCAAGATAAGGTTGTCTTGCATTGTTCAGATAACATTTTGGCTATAGGTAGCCTACAATTTCAGTTGAGTGATTCAGTACAGCAAAGGAGCTATACTTTTGCAACAGTGAAATCATTAACAGCTATAATTATGTGCCAAACAATATTAGAGTTGCTACTCATAACTCGTCAGAAAAAGATAAGGAGAAACAGGATGTTGTGCAAAATGACCCTTACATTGTGGAAAGTGTTCTGGTTACTTTGGCTGATAATATTACTTTGGAGCCCTATTTTTCGCCTATTTTAGACGAAATTTTGAACTGGGCCTATCCAGAAATTCAGGATGGTGTATTTACCCCCTATTGCTCGGAAGAGGATGTAAAATTGGTTGAAGCTTTTGTTGAAACCACACCTTTGGGCCACATCCCTGTTCAGGCTATCAACAATTCCTGTTTAGACTTAGAATTACCAAAAGGGTGTACTCTGGGTTCTTATACAACTGCCATTTTGGATGACGAGCCTATACCGTCGTGTCGCACTACTATACAGCCTATGCCTGACCCTACGCCTTTGGAGGTTAAAAGCCAAGCCCAGTTGGATGAGGAATGGGAACAGTTATAACCACAATTTGTTTTTCGTGATATCGATGCCTATCACAAACACTTATTTTTAGAAATGCTGCGCAAACACCAGCAGTCCTTTAGCCAACATAGTTTGATTTGGGGTTATACCGAGGTTTTCACGCTGACATTAATGTAGGTGATGCTGATCCCATTAGCCCTTTGTGGGCCACGAACGTCATATGACGTCCTCAATATATGTCTCTGAGAGGTCACGAACGTCATATGAAGTCCATTTAGTTCTCGTGATGGTTTTGTTTTCAGTTTCAGATCTTTTTACATGATTTTTAGAAGCCTGTGTGCTATTAATCTTGCTACCAAAACATGGGTGCATTTGTTTTCATCAAAACACAACAAATTGTACATAAAAAGGTTCATTACAAAATTTTTTATAATTTTATCAAGCAGACAATGTCAGCGCTTGTGCTTAATATCAGAAAAATATGGCCTGGGATGATTTATTTGTAAATAAATCGTGGCGCGCAAAGGGTTAGGAGTCAAGTTTACAGAGTTCCATACGCTCAGAGAGAAATTATGGAGCAACAGATACAGGAATTGCTTAAGATTGGGATTTTGGAACACTCTGATTCCGCTTGGGATTCTCCTTGTTTATTAGTGAGGAAAAAGCCGCAGGGGTACCGGTTAATTGTTGACTTACGAAATGTTAACCGAGTTTCAGTGGGATGCAGCGTTCTCTTGCCAGTTCTGAGTGATGTTTCAGTCAAATTGGCAGGTTGTACTATTTTTCCCATTTGGACTTTAAGCTGGGGAGTGGCTCATACGAGACTCCCCATGGGCTTAACGATTGCTCCGAGTTTTTCAGCACTGTGCAAATCAGATATTTGCAACAATACTCAATTCTTTCTGCCACGCCTATCTTGAATACACTTTGATTTCTTCCTGCGATTGGCCTACCCACCTGGAACATGTGGATATTGCTTTAGGTCTGGTGGGAGCATCAGGCATGAAGTTAAGCCCAACTAAATGTTTGTTTGCACTATCCAATGTCAAGTTTTTGGGATATGTTATTGACAAAGATGGTATCAGCCCTGACCCTGCTAAACTGGATGCAATTAGGGATTATCCTAGGCCTAAGACTGCTAAACAGATGCGTCACCTGTTAGGCATTGCAAATTTCAACCGAAAGCATTTGAAAAATTTTGCTCTGATTACTGCAAACCTTACGAAGCTGACCCGGAAAAATACTAAGTTTATTTGGGATGATTTGGCCGAGCAGTCTTTTCAGAATTTGAAAGACGCTATTGTGCATGCAGCTACGCTCAAACACCTTGATTTTAGTAAGCCTTTCATAGCTGAATCAGATGGCTTGCTAAATGGCGCAGGAGGAGCTTTAACCCTTTGAGTGCTAAACCCGAGAAAATCTCGGGCCAAACACAAGCACAGGTTGAAGTATTAAAAACAGAGTCCTTACTACGCGCGAGATGGCCAACAATGCAGGAATGACAACAATACTAGGTTCCCTTAACAAGCCGACTCTAGAGACGGCCGTGGCCGAGTTGGTAGAGGCGTGTGCCTCACGTTTAACAGCTCCTTCAGGTTGCTAGTTCGAGCCCCGTCCAGGTTACCCCTACTTTTTTGGAGATATAAAAAAAACGCAGTTCTCAAAGGGTTAATTCAGGTTCATGATGGCACGGAATACATTTTGGGTTATACATCTAAAGCATTTTCACCCATGGAGGCTAAGCCACGACTACAGAGCGAGAAATTCTCGCAGCCATACGTACAATTGAATTCTTTAGATTATTTTTGCTTGGTAGAACATTCACATTGCGGGCTGACCATGCCGCAATGATATATTTATATTGTAGCCCCAACTTATCACCTAAACTGGAGAGAGTGCTGATAAAACTCAGGGAGTATGATTTTATAATTCAGCACAGAGCGGGTACTAGCCTACCTGTTGCTGATGCATTATCTAGGGTTCATGAATTGCCAGTGTGTGTTTTGGATGGGCAATGCCCTGATTGGACAAGGCAGCAAGTTAACATTGAACAAGTACATGATCCATACTGTCAAGAAATTACTGCAAAAATTAACAGGGGTTCTGTGGAAGTTATTGACGTAATTGGAGGCAAAAACACCTTCTACCAGGATGTGGATTGGATTATTTACCGTTTGTATGCGCCAAAATGTGCAAAAGGCACTGTTGGTTACAAAGCTCAGATGTTGGTGCCTATATCCCTAATAACACATTGCATACGTGACTATCATGCCACACCAACGAGTGGACATTTAAGCAGGGCCAAAACTGTTCCTCAAATACAATCAAAATGCTACTGGCCTACTCTTATTAAGGATGTGCATGACTATATAAAGACTTGTGTTGTTTGCCAGTATGGTGAGGTCCCTCGTCACCCATTTAAGGCTAGGAGGGCCTATCAACCATTACAACGACCTAACCAGCAGTGGGTTTTAGATTTGATAGGGGTTTTGCACAAAACAAAGAATTCAAACTGTTACATCCTCACTTGCATTGACAGTTTTTCAAGATATTTGATAGCTGTACCCTTACCTGATAAACATTCAATCACTGTTGCAAAAGCATTGTATAGGAAATTGGTTGGACGTTTTGGATTTTGCGGAGCACTTGTACATGACTGCGGCAGCGAGTTTCAATCAAATTTCATGAGGGGATTGAGAACGTTATTAAACGTTAAACAAATTATGTTTATGACGAATTGTTCCTTGCCTGGAGGCATGGTTGAGCGTGCAAATCGCTCAGTTGAAGAAATTTTGAGAAAAGTGGCCGTGACATGCATAGAAGAATGGGATGAATTTTTAACAGCTGTCTGCCTGGCGTACAATGGCTCCGTCCACTCGGCAACGTTGGCTACCCCTCACTATTGGATGTTTGGTCAAGATTTACGTTTACCCGCGTCGTTAATTTTTGAGCCAACACATGTCTGCTATAACTCGGAAAATTTTCCGATACGACTGACATCGAGACTCCAAGCAGCTTGTGAACTGGTTAGTTTCTATGATGAGAAGGCTTTTCAGCGCTATAAACACTACTATGACAAGGAAGCAGCACCATATTCGCTAAAACCTGACGATTATGTGGTAATTCGCTGTTACGCACATCTTAAAAACATTTCACCAAAACTTAACTTGATTTGGAGAGGTGTCTATTGAGTGCTTGAGTTTATAACACCGGTTACAGTAAGATTAATCGATATTTTAAATGCCGATCGCATATTAAAGGCACTGTTAACCATGTGAAGCCACTATTTTTGTGTGATTCGAGGCTACCCACAGCATTTCGTGGGGTCACTGACATTGAAAATAGCATTGAAAAAGGCATAAAGCTAACGGAGAAAGATCTATTAGTCCAGCGGTACATTTCCCAAGCACTCTTAGATCTAACAGACAAATCTAGCGAAGTCACAATGCAACAGGTTGAGCGATCGTTTGACAACCAAAACAACAACACTAATACCAAAATGGTCGATAGCGCTGATCCCAAACAAACCACTAGCACTGACGAAAAGTCCGATGTTGAAAAATTTAACGTGCGACACAAGCATCGTTATTATACCAGAAGCACTGCTTGTAATCCCGATGTCACTCGGCGGCACAAATTTCAGCTTTCACAAGTTTAAAACACCACTAAAAACACAATTTTCAAGGAAGGATACAAGGTGAGGTATTCCAGTTCACAATGGCGAGGCGCGAGACTCCGCCTTCGTCTTCAACGTGACTTGCGCGCCCATTGGCCGAGATGCCTCGCCTCCGAATCCTAGCTATCCGATTGACACGCGCACTGTTGGTTTCACGCGCCTGTTGATCTGCTTGTCAGCCTCCCTTGGCAAGGTGCGGGGTGCCAAATTCACGCCAAAAATTTTGTCAACTAGGCTAATATCTCATCAAAACATAAACAAATTGCGACAGTAACGCCATACAAATTGCCATATTACTTAACGAAATCACTTGCCAATAAAGTAGCTGGTGTCACACAAACACAGAAGTGAAACCTACGATAATTACAGGCAGGCCTAGAAGTATCGTATGAAATAAAATGAAAAAAGGGAACGGGACAGAGTTAGCTAGTTGATTTCTTGCTGTGGGTTTTGCGTTCAAGAACGACATTGCATGATTTCATAAAGTGTTATGCGTACGTGTATATATGGTAGTTAGGGGTATTTTCTTATGACTACCTCCTCCTCTAAATTACGGATAAAATAAGAGTAATGTAGTACACGAATGAACGGAACTCTGCCAGCTCGTTTCAACATTATATATATGAAAAAAAAAGTAAGAAAATAGTAAAAAAGAAGAAGAAAAGTAAAAAATGTAAGAGACTCTCATACATTGACATTTTACACATTATACTCCGATATACAGTTTAGGTAAAAAAAAATCTTAGCTCAAATGGTAAAATGTCCGTCTATTAGCATTACGACATGCAGCGTGGAGGTGCGCCATAGTCGTCGTCATCGTTTCGGTGGGTTTTTTTCCAGACTGGGCCATTTTCCTAGCAATTCTTGCCGGCGCCCTTATGAGTGCGATCCTGGTTATGATCTGGGGAAAATAATAAGAAAAACAAACCCAACCTGTAACACACGTTATGGAAATAACATTCGTGGGTGAAGGAACACTGGGACCGTGCGAAATTACTTCTTACTGTGCGCCAAGCGGCTAACCTCGAAAAAAAAAATTGGGAAAACGGAAAGAGTGGGGCACTGACACCACACTATAATTTCGTTTGGCATTACCGAATAATGTTGAATGCGTCTAGATTCTACTTCAACTTCACTTACTTGCGAGTTGGTTATTGAGGATCAGCAAAGCTTCAATGATTTCGTCCAAAATTGCGATGATGTGCTCTCGGGCAACAATTCCGATATTGTTGTTCACATTGTTATTATGGCCGGGATTCTCTCCGTTCCCGCCTTCGGCAACTACTCCTTCTAGCCATTGGTTGATAAACTCGGAATCGTCAGGCATCATTTTAGGTGGCGACTCGCGACAATAAAATTCTTGTTCTAACTCAGAGGAGGCTTACGAGTGAACTGACTGACTTTTCGAGATTTTCAATATGGCCGAAAGTCAAAAACTTTAGTCCCTACCTATTTTTATAATTGGAAAGTTCTCGACGACGTAGGCAATGGGTACCCCAACCATCCCATCGACTTTATTTGGTTGCTAGGCGTTATAAAACTTTACAAGAAGCCGGCAAGTCGGGAAGTCCCCTCTCCTGCCTCAAATCACACAAGAATCGAGCCAAGCCGCCGGTTTTTTTTTTCGTGGAGTTACTGCCACGCTTGACTAGTTGTCCACCAAAGGATTCGCATTTTTTTTCTTTTCCGTGGGGACACTTCAGCTTTGGGGCAAAAGGCGATTCTGTAGACAACCAACTTGTTGTTTATAGGCCATTTTACAGCATCGTTGTCTAGACGCATATATTTTGCACACTAGTGATTTTGTCGCAAACTATGTTTAAATAAATTTTGAAGTTATACACTATATGCATTTATATACCTAAATAATTATGATTATATACATTAAATTCCACTGCTCTATTTTTACCCAGGCCAAGACATGAAATTTTTCTAGATGCAGTTATTTATTAATACGCTCTTATTTTGCTATACTCAGAGGTCATCAGTTATTTCTGCTCATGAAGTAAATATGATATAATGTGCATTTAATTCCAGTATTTTAATAAACTCGGAAGTTAGGCCATACGTATTTTTGGGCATATATACTAACGTTATTAAACAAGTAAATATGGTTAGCCTATTTAATGCCGTTAGCTAGAATATGGAAGTCATTAACTATATGCATCCTAAGCTATGGCATGGTTGACATTAAAATTGATCCTATACACTAATGAATTTTGGAAAAATTTTGAAGCATGGTTCTAATTCTACTTATGAAATGAATTTAATACAACATACCTCATAGATCCAGCAGGTCAATGATCTGCCAGGGAGATGTGGGCGCACCATCTTCTGCCATTGGCATGGGTGGAGCAGCTGTCCAGTGTGCGGGTGCAGCATCTTCTGCTGCGGGAGTAATTGGAGCAGCTGTCCAATGGCCGGGTGCTACCACGGATGTCTCGTTGTGGGTTTCCTGGCTGGCATTAAAGTTGGATATAGCCTCTTCTAGTGACTCTTCGGCCTCGGCGCTGCAGGTCGCCGTTGATGGTTTCACATTTTCGTACAAAGGCATTGTCGGAATTGGTTGTTGGCTACGGGTGTAGTCGGCCGGCCAGTTGATTGAAGGTTGCGGCATTCTGTGAGGGAAGTATTGTTGGAGGGCCTTCTCCAGGATTAGACTGCGGAGCAGATATTGGCTAAAGGACTCCTCCGGGCAATGCAAGGATTGGCACGCTTTGGCCGAAACAATGCCTGCGTGCACGGGGATCCAAGATGTGACATCTGCTATAATGCCGGGCCATCCTTCTCACTTTTAAATCCTGGGTCTCCATCTTTTCATCGAGGATTTCGTCTACCCTAGTTAAAGGATTTAGCTGGCGGCGGGCGTCAAAGTGGCAGCATATAGTTGACAATGCCTTCGCACGGAGCTGAGCGCAAAAATACTCCTCCTTGAGGATGTGCGTGCGTGCAGCCAGTTGCCGGTTGATGCAGTACGCACTGGCAATAATGGGCGCTGTACCATTAACTCAGCAAAGTCACTGTGCAGTAGTGCTAAAAGCAAATTTGCGTATTTTCCTAGTTTTTCTGTCGCGTTGGTTTTTGGTGTTAGGGATCGTAATTTCAATGGGGCGTGTTGGCTCCATGTTGCTGTTTCGACTGTTAGATTTTGAATAGCAAAAAGCCTCTCAAAAATTGGTCTTTACTTCAAAATTGGAATTGTGGAAACGGTGGAGGCACGTTACTGTTAGTTTGAAAATTTCGCTGGTAATTGGTCCAACTGTCCTTCTGTATTCCCTATTTGGGTATACAAAACGACAGTTGATGTCCTTGTAAATTTCATTGGGGCAAAGGGTTGAGCTGACTATTGGTTTGACTGATTAGTGCCTTAGGGCATGCGGCCTAACTTATCGGTAGCCAAAATAACAGAAAAAAGATCACTCTGAAACAAATGGCCCTCTCACCCCCCTGTCTGTGAATCAGACTTTCGGAAGCTATCGGCTGCTCTAAGACAAGACGAAACACCTGCAGCCTTGTAAATTCCTTCCGTTGGGGTCTGGGACAAGTGCATTTTTTTTCTCCCATTGTTTTTGAAGCTGTGGGTCCTCTCCTTGCCACGCTTCCTATTGATAAAGTCGGAGTCGGTTACAAAGCCACTTCACCGACTCACTCCTTCCCGTTCCTCCCTTCTCCCTCTCCCCCCCCCCCCCAGCCAGCCTCAAGTGAGTTGTCTCCTCTTCTCGTCTCAGCGCAAGTTGTAAATCAGTGCTGTCGCGCATTCCTCGCTAACAAAGACGTTTGGTGCACGTTAACTATCAGGAAAAGCCATTGCCACGTTCAAAATAAATGGGGAAAAAAACGAAAGGGAAAGGAAGAAAAACGACAAATGCTGCATTTTGGCTTCATTCAAAAGTAAAAGAAGTCGTTTTCAAATTAAAGGTGCAGAATTGCGATTCCCAGTCTGAGTTGCCATTTAACAAGACATGTTAAAATGTTGTTAACAGACAAATTGGAGTTCTTGAAACCTTTAAAAAAAAAAATTTAGGAGACTGATTGGCTACTAGTGGGAATAAGGTGGTCTCATACGGAGGCAGCTGTATGTTTCATACAGTATGTCGGAAATTTCCCGTTAAACATGAAGGCAGTGCTCCTTACAAGCCAGTTTGCTCGCCTGAGGTCCTAGCCCTCAGGGAGATGGGGATTTTTAGGGAAATTTTCACCAGTACTCCTGATCTGTGGGTGCGGCCACACCCTATCTTAGAAAGAGTACTGGGCCCGAGGTCTGGGAGCCATGGGGCGTGTGTGACTGTTCCTGGTGTCCGTATTACATTAATTATGTTTTACACCCAAGCATGTAAGTCTGAATGAGTCACCTAGGCATCGTAAATTCCCTGGCAGTCGTCCCGTATGTGCTTACCCGTCTGTATTGTAATCCCTGTGCTCTCCCTTCTGAGGGCACGGTATGGGAAAAATAAAAATCGATAATTAATTTGAGAAAACATGAAAAAATTAAAATATAAAAGAATGTCAAAAAAAATAAGTATTGCATAAATTGGAGGATGAGGGGTAGACACGTTGCTTTTGGCGATTGCATGTCTAGTAGTCTTTTTCAAGCGCTGACTATGCCCCGGCATTCCCCAAATGTAGTTTCTGAAAGATGCTACCCTTTTCAGATTCTTCACCTGGCAAAACTAAAAATTGCAGTCACACAGGTTATTTGAATGAGTGCTGGCAACCACGGAAATCAGTTACTCCCAGATCATGACAATTCAGTACAAACATGGTTGTTGCCAAGTCACAGTAAGTGTTTACGCTTGAATCCATATATATATAATCACACAAGATCCGCAACGCAGTCATCGGCAGCGCAGCAGCGATCTGCATCTGCAGCAGCTGCATACGATGCCATATCTGCCATCTACCGACGGAACGGCAAATTATAAGAGTAGCAGCCAAGGCCCGCTAAGATAGTAGCTGCGGCCGGAACGCAACGGCCAGCAGCGCGAACATACGATGCTATCTACCGACCGAACGGCAAATTAAATGAGGGGAGGGAGCGAGACGACGCGGAATGAGCGAGCGAAGCGAACGATTCCGCTAGTCATAAATAAACATGGTTCAATAGAAGATATCGCTTTTCCTTATAGGTTTTAAGACAATATCTTTCTCAACTGGTCTTAAAGGAGGGAATAGGATGTTTAAATAAAAATGATTCTCGCTCGAGAGGCCCAGCGGTTCGCACTACGTAATTAGAACCTTCGCTTTTGACACGATAGGGGATGGCAAATTTTAAGTAGATTAAACTCGGTAAAACAAAATACTACAGGCTATCTTACATGCTACAACAGATTGCAAAATTGGAAACTACGGCGTCTGAATTTTAGTCAGCATTTTATTTAAAAGGCTTAGTGGACAGGTACAGTTAAGCAAACAGGTCTTTAAGTTTTTAACAAAGAGTTGGAACTGGGAACATACATTAGAATTGGCCTTAATCGCTTGGCGCAATCTCCGTTAAAACGTGTGCAGTTCAGTGAAAACATAAAACAACCGGTTCAAAGATACTCTTAGGGGAGAGGCCAACCTAAGGAATTCTTGACGCTTCGCGCAACAGATTAAAGATTATCGTGCTTCTCGCTACGGAACGGCTGAATAAATTTTGACGTCTCGCAACGGGACCGTAATCGAACCAGGCATAATTGTAAGCATCTCGTTATCGTGAAAAATACTATTAGAAATACATCTCGTAACGGGACATATGGCACTCGCCGTTCGAAAAGCTATTCACAAGGAGCGCCGATTGCTAGACGGGGAACACATGCAAATTTCTCTACGAAATAACGCCCAACTGCAACAAGCAACGAGTTATGAGATTAAACCAAGTTCATAATAAGCTTCACGTTCTATCAAAAAATACCGTGTCAACTATCACCAGTCCAGGAGAAGAAAACGCATAATCGACTCACGATGACTGCTATAGGCTACAGCTTGCGAAAAACGGAGAACTCGACTTCCCTCAGAATTTTAAAACATGCCACTCCCGGCGCATAATTTTTACAACACTAGGTTATAAAAAAATAACGGAAAACTCCTTTTACCTTAATAGGCCGACATTGGAATCCCATATGACTTTCGTAGAGTAAAGCTGAGGTACGTCCACCCAGCTACAACTTCACGCAGCATACAAGTAATGACGTAGTATTTCTGGAGTACAACATTACGGTGCGGGAAGAGTCGAGTTCCTACCAGCAGACGAGTGAAGTGCGCAGCAGCGCCGCTAAGACCCACGGACGGACTAACGGATTTTGTCCCTTGCTCTCGAGCCTGTCTAAAGCAAGATGTTTTAAAGGGACGGAAATTAGCATATCACATGAGTTTTAATAAAAGAATAATTTGACAATACAGAAAACAATATTTAAGAACCAAATATTTATATTAATAACCAGACAAGTACATTATTTGGTTATTTAACCCAGGTAAGTTGTAAATTAATATATACCGAGAGGGAATCTTAAAATTCAAGCCAACAGCCCATCGAGATACCTACGTGCGCTCAAGAAGCTTCTAGGAGTCCACGGAGCATTCGTGAAGTCGAGCCAAATGCAGTGTGCTACACCACGCGGCCAGAATCAATCGCGAGACGCGATAAAGACTGTCAAGAGAAGGTTACATAGTCTGAGGTGTTTTTAGCATAGTTCTCCAGTCAAAAATTCATTTTAAATGAGCCTAGATTCTCAAAAGTCGGAGTCATGTTTCACAAGTAAAGATACCATCGAAGTTACAGTTCTAGTCAAAATCGAAGTTGCAGTTCTAGTCAAAATCAAAGTTACAGCTCTGAAGTCAGAATCAAAATTGCAGTTCTGAGTCAAAGTTGAAGATTGCAGTCAAAATGGTGGTTATTCACAATCAAAGACTTGCTTGTATGAATCAAAGATTTGCTGTGTAAATCAAAAAAATTTTTATACGTGAAGTCAGAGGCTGTCTCTTACATACACCTGGGTTGTTACAAGTAAAGACGCATTTCTTTGTTCTAAAGTCGAAGTTTTAGTTCTACACAAACATGGGTTGCCATGTTCAAAGAAATGGTTTCAGCATTATTAAAATCAAAGAGCTGGTTCCTGCTTAAGCCTGGGATATTGCGTCAAAGACTTGGTTGTTACACAAAAAGTGGAAGTTACAGTTTTAAAGTCTGAGTTTGGCTATACGTAGGGATTCGTTACAAAGTCAAAGATTGTAATGGAATTCTGTGCTGCGGCATGAGGGAGAGGATACCCGGACTTCAAACATCAAAAACCTCGGGGAAAAACTCAATTTCTCTGAAGCTCTACACTTCAGTTCCACCCCCCGGGGCCCCCCCGACCAAAATCCGCCGGCTTTGGTTGAAGATTTCGACAAGAAGTTACCATCAGAATCGGCCAAACATAGAAGCTGTTAATAGCCACTTATCTGAATTTTATTCCTGTGAAAACAGAAAATTAAATTTCCTTCTGGTTCGTCGACAGCATCCTTAACAAAAAGTCACCAAATTGGGCCGTAGCGCTCACACTTCCGGCCGCCGTAACTTCAAAACTCATGTACAATATTTTATTGCAGGCATAAAGCATAACGATACCTCTATCAACAATAAACCTGTTATGACAATGCCATTTTCGAGGCGCTTTGAGCAGTAATGCATGCAAAAGTGATCGTTTATAACAATAAACCTGATACAACATTTTACTTTTCAAGGACCCTTGGACATCGTTATAAAGAGGTTTCACTGTACTAGTTAATTGAAAGTTTAATTTTAGGACCCCCCTTCTAAATTTATAGTTCAGTTTTTAACTTACCTCTTGTTTTAGAATTTTACAGTGCAGTAATTCAAACGACATTTTCGGTCTTAACTTGCTGTAATGTCAGAGTGGTTCTCTTCCTAAAAACCAACGTTCCTTTGTTTATTTTAAACCTCGTTTTAACTTAAACGGTAGACAGCGGCTCTTGAGGATTCGGGCGCTCTTTTGCGAAAGAGATATATGTCTAAGACTAAAGACTTTAGCGGATGCGAGTTTAAATTAGAGGGTTTTCAGGATTGGACCCAAAAATTACTTTTTCTAGTTGAAATTGTGTGAACTTCTTTAAAAGCCAGTTGTTGCTTATGTTCTTGAATTTTCTGAAATAGAAATTCGTGTGCTTTCACTGAAAGCCGTCTTGCTTTAATTCAAAGCTTTCGTTGTAACTAGTAAACCATAATGTAAAGTGTTTTTTTTTCATTTGTTTGTTTTATTAAAAACCAAGAGTTTTAAACTACAAACGTCAGTTTTCTAGTGCGGATTAATTGCTATTGTTTTAATATTATGTAGGCCCATTTCTTTCAAAACCACCTTAGTGTAACGGCGGATGCTACGACGGAATAGGTGCTTGTAACATCCCCGGTCGCATGGTGTAACTGGATCTATCTTACTATCACTCTGGGATGGCTTTTGGTACTTTTTAGTTGAAACAGCACAACTGCTACAGTCACGGTGTAGAGAATGGAGCTACTTTTGTCCTAATCATGTAGGCTATAATAAGCGGTTACGCTGCCACCAAGGTGGGAAATAGGCTAGCTAAGTTAAATTTGAAGAGATTTATCTTAAATACTAACTTCTAGTGAACAACGAACGAATAAACCAACAGGCGTTTAAAACTCCTGGTTTTTATTTTAGTCAAACATGTTAAAACATTAAAACATTTGCACTTTACATTTACATTTGGAAAATTTACACCTTAGTTTAGGTTATAAATGACACGGGGGGAATTTACATTAAATTCGACTTTTGAACAAAAATTATGTTCACAAACAATTTCAAATAGAAACAGTGATTTTAGGCAACGGGGATTTCGCAAAAGAGCCCTCTAAATTACGAACAGTCTCGACTGTGTAGTAATAGTAGACCTACATACAGTTATGTTTCGAGTGGTACTCCCACTAAATCAATCCGTACCCATCAGAATATCTCGTTAGAAAAGGGATGTACACTCCATGAAGTACTGTGCTTCTGCAAATCTAACAGACCCGACGGCCTTTGTTTACATTATGTTAATGAAACGAAGAAAAAAGGCTGGTTTTTAGTAAGGGACCGTGAACCCTTAAGTTATGGTCGTTCATCCGAAAATGCCGTTTGGCTTAACGCACCATAAAGTTACTGTCAAAGCTACGAGGTTAAGTTAAAATTAAACTATAAATTTTGAATTCTAGAGTCCAAAAAATAAACTTTTAAAGTTAAACTAAGTTACATACGAACCCACTACCTTTGCCCGGCATGGCAACAATCGGACCACGGCATCTCCACTCCCGACCGGCGTAGCTACCTCTAGCTTTGAGATTCCTGAGCTGTGCTAACGAAATTTTCCTGGGTCTGTGTGTTTATGCCTTCTGCCTGGCCGGCAGGTAGAGGGAAGGTTCGGCCCTGTAGGAGAGCGACGGAGGGGGGGTGTGGGGTAGAGGTGGACACTTGGAGGAGGAGAGACTGACCAAAACCGGCCGAGCTGTCACTACCGGAAGTTGGCATGACGGCGCGGACGGGCAGGGTAGCTAAGCGCTCCGAGTGGAGAGGGAATTGAATGCAGTGTTTTGATTGGAAGGGAATTGGTGAGGCTGCATTGATAAAGGGAAATTGCCGACTTGGGAGCGTTAGAGGCCTGGCTTTGAATGTGCAAGTGAGTTTTAAACTCATAACAACGTGAATTTAGGCCTATAAAATTAAACTACGATGTTATGCATCGCAACTATTGAAGGAGGGGGGGGGGAACGAAGTGTATTGCTCAGAATAAACATTTGACTTTGGGAATCGGACTGCTATTTACAAGGCATGATTTTATCGAAGGAAAGCTAGTTTGTTTGCGCATTTAGAGGTTTGCTACGGTCGGAGTTTGGATGGTGATGCTATAAAAAATAGACATAAAAATTATACACTGGTTCCGTAAAAATAAGTTTACCAAAGTGCATTAAGTGCAAAAAGCAAAAGATTAAATGTACCAGCTTAGGTTTCAATATGCTATAACGCATTTAGGTTAGATTTTAGTTGTTTGCAGAAGCAGACAAGTGATTTTAACGTCGGACATTTTTCATAAATAAAAGTAAGTCGTCACCTGTTTTTAAGAATAAAAAATATCGTAGGTGTCAAAACAAGCATGCTCATCCTACACCACAACTAAGCTGGTGGTTTTCGTCTTTATGCCTGCAAGAATAAAATACAAAATGTACAGTTTTGGTGTTTATAAAATGGCATCGCCATAAACACGATGATCTTCTGGTTTGGAAGAGTTCTGCCCTCACGTTTTTGGCTCGGCGGTGTTGAGGTGTCCTCACCACGAATGTCTAATACAAGATCACGTTTACATTAGCGTTTATACTTACCAACCGGTGGTGGCAGCCTAAAAGACCAGGTAGAAATACTGGATAGCCAAATTTAATTTAGTTAGGAGAATTATCTTCACTCCCTCCCGGATTGAGGCTCTATAGAGCTATTTTAAACCAAAATAGTCGACCAAGTCATTTCTACATGTAAGAAAGTCAACCATGAGTGCGGAGACATTACAAGCACCTAGCCCGTCGTAGCGTCCGCCGCTACAAGATTTGATTGTGCATAAAGATCGAAGTTTGGCTCGTATGCTACCTGGCTTGTTATAAATTACGATTGATTTTATGTTTGAAAAAAAAAATGATTTTTTCAAAGTTGGTTCGGATCTGAGGCTTTGATTTCCAGTCGAAGAACGTTTTGGTCATCATCATCATCCTGGGGTTTCTGTAGTCAAAGATGCTCATATAAAAGCATGGATTTGATTTGATTGTATTCATCCAGCGGAAATTGTGCCATTAGCTGTACTGAAAGGATTTTGGCAAGAATATGGGTTGCACAATAGCACTAAAAGCGTTTGAAAATCAAATTACTGATTCGACAAGGGTTTCTGATAAGGAGGGAACTATTGGCTCTGTAACGTAGCAGAGTTTTTGTTTCTTCTCCTCACTCAAGCACACAGACTGTTGACCTACTTTTGGCAAACTAGTTGCAGTCATTGTATTGCAGGGAAGCAAACCGGGGAGTTATTGGCTAAGCATGCTGATTTTGATTATGATTTATTCTGAAATTGGACTGTTCTGTTCAAGCGCAAAATGTTGGCTTAACAAGATGACTGTTTCAGGTACAGAGATAATGCAAATATTTGACTGCCTATTCATAGATATCGTTTATTTTCCAGAAACAACGCCTGTCTCTACATGCGACCTCCATCTCTGATTGTATAGGCATAAGACACTGAATGCCACTCACCTTCTTGGGATGCGAACCAGCCATTAAAGCAGCCAGATCCAGCCTGGGACTCAATTACAGATGCAAATCAGCTACACCACCATGTATGTGATTCGGGTCGTTGACCTGTGCGAAATATCATTCCACTTCTAACAAATAAGAAGGACTTAAACCTGGACTTGTGTGGTACCAACCTGAGTGCATCTGCAAGACTACAAACCAGTTCCCGAAATCCAGTACTAGTGGTTGCCAGCATCCATTCTACTCCAGCGGACACTTATCACTTACACTACTGCTGTGAAGCGACCTGCTGCAAATTATGGTTTTGACCTGGTTGCTTCGGACTAACATGTTCTACTTTGGTTGTTCAAAAAGTTCTACTGCTACTCGTACTGAACATTCGGAAAGATCTGTACCCTTCAGTGTATCTCTTAATTATTACTGTACAGCTGATTCAACGATTATGTCCTCTTGAAATTTGAATTTCTGAAATATTGTTACCTTGTTGTCTGAGAATGCCTACATCATTAGTTCTGTTCGCCGAAGGTGACTTGTTTTGACCATTATGTTGTCCTATTCAAATAACATGTTAAATACAGGAACCTGATGTCATGAATATCAAGTACCATTATTGGTCTTTGACAAAAGCTTAGATAAGTTTCGGAACCGTTGGAAAGGTTCTCCCACAAAATTTTTTTTGGGCTACTAACGACACATGTTAGTTTTTTAAAGTGTGGGAGTTTATTCCTATCGAAGTCAAAATTTTTAGGGTTCGGAAGTTATTATTCTGAAATTAAGTAAAATAGGTTCCTAAGGTATGGTCCCATTTTACAATGGGACGGTCAGTGTTAGTTACACAGTGCCACTGTTGGAGAAAACACACAAAATTGAAACAAGACCACTAGCACTTGGGTGCCAGTAGGCCTTTGTTTAACAATGGGACTGTGTAATGATTTTACAAATTGATTATTGATTTTGTGTGTTTAAAACCTAATTAATATGCATTACTAATTGCCTTATTAATTATTGTAATTGGTTGGATTAATTAATTAACTAATTAAGTAATCAACATAAGGTATGTAACCATCAACCACTATTTCTGTACGAGTATAATTCACCACTTATTTTATTTCTTACCCAACAAGCTCTGTGACAGTGTGCCCGATGTAGGCTAGTGGATGGACTTGGGTTTTCCCAGAGGCTGCTGTTTTAGTTACCGGCTCTCTCAACGGATGGAGCCACTTGTAGATTGATGTTGAGTAGAGTAAATCTATGTGTCAGTCATGTTTAAGACCCAAGTGAAGTTTTCATATATATAGAGGAATTAAAGCTTTGGTGGGCACTTCTTGCCAGGGGTCTTGCTGCTACAGTTCCTTTCCACTGGTGTTGTCTTGGGGGAGACTTGGAGTCACTGGAGATTGTCTTGGTCCATTTGCTAGCCAGCCTTTATACAAATAAGTGTTTTCTAAACTTGAATTGAAGTATAGTGTACAGCATAGTATTTGATCAGTGGAGTTCCAGCATTTGAGTGATAGCCAGTTGTGCTTGCTGATATTGTGTTTGTAGAGTGCTGATCCATGGTTTAGCTTTGGTTAAGGGTATTGTCCATGAGTTAAGGAAGATACATTCTATTGTGAATTCATTTGAAGAGTTCAACCTTGATGTTGATGTCGAGCCATGATGGCCAGACCTGTGAAGCTTAAATAATCTGAGTTAACAATAATTATAGTATTGTCTAATTTCTGGAGATTGGAATCTGAATGTTAATAAACCCAAGTCACTTAGTGTCTTGAATCAATTTGTTCTTCCTGAACCATCTTTACGCAGACATTGCATATATCGAAAATTGACGTATGCCACAAGCAATTTACGTTATATTATTCTATTCGCTGAACTTTTAATTAGTTACGTAAATCTTGATTTAACGTATTCTTAAATGCTCAGACGTGAATGTCTTACGTCGATTTCTCGTAAATTTGCTTGGCCATCCGTTTTACGTAGTGCTATTCCATATGATAGCCTAACTGACATAACTTTGGATTTTTCGTCCTTAGCATAATTTACTGAAGTTATTAATTAATTCTCTTCGAGTGTGCGCAATTCCAATCCATATAATCGGCGGAACTAAACCCAAGATAATTCGTAAAACAAAAATTGCTGTTTGATCATCGACTTGGATCTGATGTGCGTCGCTCGTCCCGCATACTTCACATTTATTTGTTTTCTTTCCACCGAAATATCGTGGAGAGCTTATAGTTATGCTATATTTTACCAATAAATACATAAAATGATTCATGCAGATACCTAAAGTAATTATACGGTAAGTTCGCAACTTATTAATCGTTCTATGAAGAAACTGGATTTCTACGGCGCTGTACCGCATGCTTCACATTTGTACGTCTTAACCTGTCTTACCTCCATTGTCAAGGTAGGTTCGTGCTGAACTGCGATACTCGTTTGCTGATAATTGGAATATTTACTGTTTTGCTGCTGACAAGATGGATTTGCCTGCGTTATCGTTAATTATTTATTTGTCGGCTATTGCTATTATTTTCTGCAATTGATACTATCAAGAATTCGTTTATGTATTCTTAATTCTATTAAGTGAGCTGGGCATTTGCTTATTACCGGTGTTGGCAACGTCACACTTAACACGTTTCTCTCGCTTTGTGTAGCGACTGTCGTGCTAATTTTAACATTGCGAATTTGGTTTAGCAAATCGTATGGACTTATTGCTACGAATTTTTCAGTGAAGGTTCAAATTCGCTTGCTTATTACGATGTGCTACGTAATTAAATAATCTGACTGAACGAATTCTTCGTTTGGTGAATCTCAATGTGATTTTGAATGCTTGGACACATTCTTCACATTTGTACGACATCTCTCCAGTATGAGAATAGGGGAGGGGGGAAGAGAAAATCTGATTAGCTACTTGTGATCCTGTACTAACGCTTGATCGAAGTTACGCTTATGCCTAATTTCGGGGGTATTAGTGCTGGAACGAGTCAGGTAACTGTGATTTGGGCGTAACTAACGCTTTTCTACCAAATCTTGTTCCTTAAGTCTTAAACGTTTCTGTAACGTCGCTGAGGTGCGAGGTTCTTGAAGCTTACGTTTTCGTTGCCCTGCTCCGTCGGCTGGAGTGGGGGGGGGGGGCGCTGGGGGTAAGCTCGACAAGGGGGGCCAGGCTGGGGTTTAGCTTTTAGTGGAGGGGTAAGCTTTTGCTGTGGGTGCAAGCACGGTGCATCGATTTCTGCAGCGTGGTCAGATGGGTCAAGGTGTAGTTTGGAAATCAAATCTCGGATTTCCTGTTCGGATTCGTTCAATCTTCCATTTTGGATTTCTGCTAAATCCAAGTCGTCGGGCGTTGAGAAAGGCTGAATTGGGTTTCTCGCTCGCATGAAATAAAGCCGACAGTGGTTGATGTGCACTCTAACGGTTTTGAAGGGGTCCAGGTAGTGCACTGCTCTCACGATGACTGGGTTTATGAATTCTACTAGTTTGTATGGTTCAACCCATACTTTCTGCAGTTTACTGGAAATTTCTTCAATCTTCACGAAGGATTTAATTAATAAACAATCGTCTGCCAAAAATCTGCCAGGGGCGTGCTGTCTTGTTGTAGAAGTTTTGGTGACGTTGAGTTGTGATGGCGTTTTGCTGACGCACCACCTCGAACACATTTAACAGTTTTGTCTCCAGCCTGACTACTGTATCGTCGCTGTTGTAAATTTTCCTTGCAGGTTCAAAGATTTGGCTGCTGGGGATCCTGAATTCTACGCCGAAGTGGAGTAGGTGGGGTGACAACGTGGAGCTGCGGGGCGTAGAATTCAAGGCGATACAGGCTGCTTGTAGGTTCTCATCCCATGAGTGTGGATCGTCTGCTACTATCTTCCTTAAAACGGTTTGTATCGAGTTGTTGCAGATCTCCACGCCTCCTCCAGTTCAAGAAGCGCAGGGGGTGAAGTTTATTTGCTTCACATTGAATAAATTGCATAATTCTGCACTAACTTTAGAGTAAAATTCGCCTCCGAGGTCGGAACGGGGCACCCTGGGGGGTGAGAATCGTGCGAAAAGCTTGGTGTATAGCTTCCTAGCTACAGTTTCTGCTCGTTTGTCTGGAATCCCAAAAGCAATGACGTAGCGACCGAAATCGTATATGAGCGTCATCACGTAGGCGTTATTCTTGTGAGTGGTGTTTAGCTTTCCTATCAAATCCATAGACCAACTCTCTCCTGGTCTCTGTAGAGGCTTGTAGGCGCTGAGTGTTGCTTTATATGGCTTGTTGGGGTGATTATACTGCTGGCAGATGAGGCATGTCTTTACGTAGTAGTCGATGTCTCTGACCATGGTTGGCCAGTAACAATCCCTCTTCCTTGTGAGGGGTCTTTTAGCTATGTTTTGTGTAACATGCCGTCGAAATCCTTGTAGTAAATATTCCCATTACTGGCGTCGATGACGTCAGCTGGCTCGTCTTTGATGCTGCGCCAAATCTTGCCGAAATAGTCTTCTGCTGTAACACCCCCGTACCCAGCACTTATAGGCTAGTCACGGTTGTTATTGAATTATGGTCCCGGGTTCAAAATTTGCTCCACCAAGAACTCGCTTCAACACTTTGGGTAACAAAATAAACACTTTTATTAAACAATAAACCTACTATGTTAGTAATATTATTTGTCCATCTAAGTGGTACATTAAGCACTTTAGTTGCTTGAAATTCGCACATTGTATCAATTGCTCCAGGCCTAATGATGTAAATAGAATCTTTACTATGTAAATAAATCAATGCCTTAAGAGCACCAAATTTATAGCATTCACTACTATAGGTAGAACGTTTTACTGAGTAGGCCGCTACCATTGCATTATTTGCATAATTTATTGCAATGCAAGTTCTCTTTAAACATAAGTGGAAATGCAGGACAATTCCTATTAACTTCCCACCTAGAAAATTGCAGGCAAATGCCTGTTAAAGTTAATTCGGCTCAATTTCGATAACGAATTAATAAATCCTCAAGAGGCTAAGTTCCTCTTTTTCCCTGAATTAAATATACTTTCCGTCCCAACTCAGGTTAATTTCTTCTGTTACCAGAATAAATATTCAGCGTTTTAAATTTCACACATTATTACCGTAAGTAGGCTACATACAACCAACACAAAATTTGTAGTAATAAATAATAAATAGCTAGCTTTAAAATAAGGCACGGCTAAACAACGTGTCGGAAACGTGGTAATTTTTAAGACATTGGACAGTCAACATATGGCGAAATTCTAGTCTCCAAGATTTCAGCCCTGACAAACGCTAGTCAGCATCAACAACAGTTTACTTTTTTCTTTTTTTGTACTCACGCTACCGGTCGGCGTCGGACGAACGGCGTTGAATGAAAACGACAAAGTTCAGTGCAACGAACGAGCCCCGTTCTCATGAAGCGACGGAATGGTAATAAACAAAAGCGGCGGCAACAACTCCATGCAGAAACGAGCGAACAGTTCCATTTATTGTACCGGTAATCTTCATTGCCGTGACCATAACGAACGAAGAAAGCTGTTGAAGACTAATGACCAGGCCATCTTGCTGCCGAAATTCAGGTGGGGAATTCAACTTGATATTTTGGAGTCGACATTTCTTACGTGTTGTCCAACCATATTTGGTGTTCGTCGAATGGCTTTGGGTGGAATACGAGAGTGCTTATTGACAGGCACTTAACGAAATCATACTGCTCTACATTCTTGGTAGAAGAGGCAAAACTTACGGACTCAAAATTTATACGTTTCACAACCTTGAAGTCATTTTTGGCAGTGTCACTTATCACACACTGAATGCAACGCACATGGTCATTCAGCGCTGATCACAGCGCCGCCTCGTGGCGATTTTCAAGCTAACACTATAGCGCTACAACTTAAAGTCCACACGCAAAACGAAACCGACACTTAAAGCGTTATTAGCAGATTTTAGTTAGTCTTTCCCTAACTCAAAACAATAATAAAAAAAAAATAGTAATAATGAACCAATTACATTTTATTACACACTTTAAACGGCGATTGCAAGGAATGTTGGATTTTCAACATTACACTGCTTTCTGCTCTGCTACTACGTGGCTTCGTGTCCAGTAAGGGAATTGTGAGTCCAGTACGCAGACTGGTATCTCTACTCAAGATAGAGCATCACTCCGGTATAAGCTAGCCAGGCCTATGTTGAATTTCGAAATCGTACTCCCTTAGCCTTATGAGAATCCTCTCTAGTTTAGGAGATAAACCACTACTGTTGTACAAAAAAAATAATGCCATGTGGTCCGTGGCCAAAAAATAGGATTTACCAATGAGGAAGGTGCGAAACGTTTCACAGGCATGTACTGCTGCTAAATTTTCTTTCACAGTGGTGCTTTCCTTTTTCTCAGCTTGCATTAAGGTTCTTGAAGTATAGGCTAAGGGGTAGGTTATGCCGTCGTGTACTTGTGTGACGCAGCCGCCGAGCGCTACGTTGCTACCATCTGCCTCTACGTTAGAAGGGTTTAGAAAAATCAGGGTGGCGTAGTGTAGCTGCGTTTACCGTAGCCTTTTTCAACCCTTTGAATGCGTCGTCTGCTTCCTTGTCCCATATGAACTTCGCATTCTTCTTGTGAGCTTGGTATGGCCCATTGAGTAAAGTGAGAAGGAGGGAATGTGTCGGCGAAAAAATCTGCACATTCTGATGAATCTACGTATTTCTTTGACGTTTTTAGGCTGTGGGAAGAGTTCCATGGCTTTTATCTTGTCTCTATCTGGTTGTACACCCTCTTCGTTAACGATGAATCCAAGAAACTTGACTTGTTTCGCAGCGAAAATGCATTTTTCAGGGCTGAGTTTCATTTTCGATGTTTCGACGAGTGAGAGGGCCTTGTCTACATGAAGCAGGTGGGTTCGAAAATTTAAGGAACTGAGGAGCACGTCGTCAAGATAGATTGTACAGTAGGATCCTAAAATCTCTGCGAAAATCTGCTGGGCGCAGAATTGGAAGTGGGTGGGCGCTACTTTCAAACCTATTAAAAGTTTGGAAAATCAATAAACCTTGTTGGCGCTTTGAAACGCTGTTTTTTTCCATGGATGACTCGGCTAGCTTCAGTTGAAAAAATCCCATGCGAAAATCTAGCTTGGTGAAGTATTTGGCGCCATTGAGGTTTGCTAGTGCTTCGCTGATGATAGGCAGGGGTACTGAGACTGATTCAGGAACTGCGTTGAGTCCATGTAGGTTCACTACCACCCTATATCCTTCGGGCTTTCTTTTTATGAGAAGACATGGACTGAGCTATGCTGATTTGCATTCTTTTATTACCCCATTGCTGACTAGTTCTTCTAAATACTTGTCCAATATTTCCCATTGATGGAAGGCACCCTGTAAATCTTCAACCTTACTGGGACTGTTGACCCTGTTTCGATGTCTACTTCGTAGTCTTGGTATGTTCCGAGATCGAATTTGTTCTTGCTAAAGGCATCCTGATGTGTCTTGAGTAGGGATAAACCGGGTAACAAAAAAACCGAGTCCAAGCCGAGTCATTATGAATATCCACCGAGCCAAGTCCGGGTAGTAAAACCGGGTCGTAGATTTTCAAGTTTTGCTTTATGTTTAATATCCAGCTTTTTTTACTTTGGTTTGGTTTTTTTTTTTTTTTTTTTGCTTTCACTAATTTTCATTTTGTTTTCGTCCAGTTTTGTATTGCGCATAGTATAACAATGAACGAAAGCAAATAAAAGGACGAAACCAACTTAAAAAAACTGTAACATACCAGTAATTCTTTCTTACAAATTTGTTGACCAAAAATTAAATTGACCAACAATTCTTCGTTCCAAATTTTTTAATAATAAAGTGAAATGAAAAATAAAATGCATTTTGGTTACTTTGTCTCCCCATAGGCCTTTGTTGGCTTTAACCAATGATGTGGCCCAAGTGGAGTAACGACGTGTTGTCGAAACTTTTATGGGGAAGTACGGGTCCAAAATGCAATTTTCGGCTAAAATATCGACATAAGAAAAGGTGAAATTCGCTACCCGATATGTGCATCGATTTCTGTAAACAAAACGTTGTTAACGATGTCTATAATTTTATAAAAAGCATTAGTTGAGTGCAGTCTCACTAAAAAGTGCAAAAATGTGGTGTTCATTCCTTTTTCCGTAGTTCAAGAACAGAAAAACTAGTTATTTTCGACAGCGGTAGTGATCGAACCATTTGAATGGGCGCCGCCATCTTCGGTACACTGAAAAGCTGGAATTCCCCTCTATCCAGACCTCTCAACACATTTTCTCGATGCCCGTTTGGCATTGGCCAATCAGATGGAATGTAAGAGGCCGTTTCTGGCGGTCTCGAGCTGCCTTTCCAAAGCAATTGGAAGATCGCGTTCCCTCATTGGCCAGTTGGCACAATGTGACCGATTTGGCGCGCTCTCATTGGCTGACGGGCTATTTCACAATGGCCGCCATGGCGCGCTTCGGATTTCACGTGAGCGCTTATGTTCAGTTCGTTGTTGAAAATCACGAGAAAGATGATGTTTCACAACATAAAAAAATTATAACAGCAGCTGCGATGTACAACTAAAATGGAAAAGGAGTCTATAAACCTTCACACTATCGTTTATCAGGTGGGAACAACGATTTTTAGCGTAACTATCGCCGACTTACGGACACCTTTTCTCAACACGGAGATTTTCAATTTTAGTTCGTTTACAGCCCGTAATTAAAAAAAAATTGGTTCTCCGAAACTATTAAAGCAATTTATCTGATATTTTCTGTGCACATTAATGAATGAATATCTATTGCGTGCAAGTAGTTGTGGGGGATCCAGAAGTTATAAATGGAACTATGAAAATAAAAATAATTTTGTCAACAAATAATTATTATCCTGTTTGTACTCGGTCTAATTTTTACCGAGTCCGAGCCGGGTCTAAAATAGCATTACTAGGGGTGTGCGATATTAATATTTTGGATTCGATTCGATTCGATTTGGAGGAAGAAAACCTCGATTTCGATTATTAGTCGATTTCGAAATTCAATTTTTTTCCTTTTCGATTTTGGTCTATTTTGTTTTTCAACTTGTATCTCTATGGGCTAGCCTTTGAAAAAATTATCAAGTTTCAGTAATTACATTCTTGGTAAACTAACAGGCTATTATTTCACTACGTGCGAACTTGAAGATAAACTTCGAATTGTGTGTTCGTTTATTAGGCTAAACTACATTTTTGGATTGATACTAAGTTAGCAAACAAACCATCCCCACCCCCCCAAAAAAAGAAGAAAATAGTTGCACTTTCTTGTATTACAATCCCATGGTACCAACGAGTGTTCTTTTCGTTTATTACAGTCAATAATTTTTATTATAAAATATACATAAATTTAAGTTTATAATGTTATTATTGTCTATCACTTTTTTGTTCAGCAACTTCCTGAGGTTTTATTTCGTCCAATTAACTCCATAGGCCTACGTTGCACAATTTTGGAAAATTATTGGGGTCTATGGCAACACTATTTCAGCAATGGTTAACATGGTACCATATATAGTTGTTACATAAAATGCGGCAAAAGCATTACAACACAGTGAAATGGTCTTCTGCATAATTGTTTCTTGTAAGGGAGGAGTTAAAACCTAACTTTCATCCATCTCACATATCTCTAATAATGTTGCTGTCAGTTAGGCTTAACAAACGAAATTACAAATTCGCTTTTGAAAAGTGGAATTTCATTAGAACAAACAGCTAGGGACCACAATTATTAGTTCTTTAGAAAAGGAGTTCCTTCAAAACAAGCTATAACTGTACTAAAAAATATTTATTCATAAGTAAGTCTAGATTCCACTAACTAATTTTTGCAGTTTCCATTATTTTCTAGGTTAGGTTTTTAGTTTCTTACCATACTATCGTAAATAAATGAAACTATCGTTTTTATTTTTTTTAAATCAACATTAATGGGTGAAAAGTTTGAATAATGTGCCTAGCTAGTTTTAGGAAGTGAAAATACTTCTTATGCTGCCTTACCTTTTGTTTTGTTTCTTTTAATTTTTTTATAGTTAATACCATACTAATGTAAGAAAATGCCAGAAAATGCAATAAAATGCCACATTTAATTAAAAATTCAACATTAAATGAATGAAAATTAATTCTGTAATCCGTAAAAACATCGTAGCAGTTGATTTCAAGATGTTCGTTGCTAACTCCAGCGGCCATATTGCTTTTGAGAGGCCACTTCCGGTTTAGCTTTGGTGAACCAGATCACCCAGATTAGGTTTTTGAATACTGCCGGAAGTAAACAAACTTTCATGAGGCACGCTGTAGCGATCAAGGTAGAGATGAAAGCATGTAAACAATGGAATTTGAGGGCCACAAAAACGTTTTCCAGCATTAAGTCATTAGAGTTAACATCTGTTACTTACAATTTTGGTATGTTTTAGGGTTCCAACCACCAATAATGGTTCGTTGTAAAAGTTTTTCTGTTCATTCTAAACATATTATTTTGAGCTACGGCCGCTGACATGCTCAAGTTATGCTTTATAATTTGTTTAAAACCGTCTATCATTGTTTTGTTTTACGATTTTGACTAAAGTTAATGTTTTATTTGATGCTAATTTTTATTTTAAATTTATTTTGATTTGGATGGATTCTATTCGATTTCGACAACGTCATAAAATCGAAATCGAATCGAAAGTTTCGATTTTCGCACAGTCCTAAGCATTACCCAGTACCGGGTCGGGTATTTACCCGGACTCGGTCGAACCCTAGTCTTGAGCATTTCCAAAAATTCCATTCATTCTTCTTCGTTTAAATCAGGTAAAGTAAATTTAAACTTCAAACTGTTCCGATCCTCTTCCGAAAATGGTGTTTGTTCTTTTGTTGTGTCCGCTGGTAGGGTTGGGGGGCTAGGTCCGGTTTGGGGATTAGCTAGCGTTGACTGGGCGGACCCGATGCTGCTGATTTCTATAGACTGTGCGTGTCCGTTTGTCTGAGTGGGCCTTTAGGGGGAAGGAAGTCGGGACTGGTTCCGGGATAAGCTAGCGAAGTGGCTGATCTTTTGTCCGTGCAGTTCGCTGACTGTGCTCTTCCTATTGTTTGAGTTAAGCTTGAAGGGATGAGATTATCCTTTGTAATTGGCGTTCCTAGATCCTCGTCGACGAGTGCCTCTCATGAACCTTACTGGCCCCTCCCACGACCTAATTGAAGAACTTGTCTCATTGCCTCTAATTGCCAAACTAGACACGAAGTGGAATTTGACTGCAGTGGCGGCCCTCTAGTGAATAAGAGATCAGTGGTCGGCAGCACGTGCGCGAAGATTTAAAGTGCAACATGGAGTAAGCGCACATTGAACAAACTTTCTCTGCTGTGGTGTGCTCTTCTGAAGAAGAGGAACGATGTTTTCTTCCTCGGAAATTTAAGTGAACTGTTTTGAAACATTCTTGGAGGTGATATAAGTGTTTTCATATAATTCAATATGTTCCTAGATCCTGTTAGTTGTGCTCTTCGTCATTATATTCTATCTCAGCCGTTGTTTAGTGGCCCAAAATAGAACCTGCCTTTAGCAATTGATCCTCCCGGGATGAGTTAATAGCCATAATCGGAATTAAACCAGTAGGGCTAGTGTTAACCAAACATCTGGCGAGAAGGATCGGGATTTCTTTGCATTGTGGTAAAAATATGCCACTTTGCTGCTCTGGATAGGCTTGGTGGAGAACTCCACAAATTTTTGTTTCGCTATTGTTTGGCAAAACAACATCTTTAAATAATGAAACTGGTACCTCAACGTAATATTGTTGAGGTGTCGGATTCCAAATGGATTTTGGGTTTTCGGCTGTTTCGTCGTCTGAAGAAATATTGATCGTTGCAATATGCTCAGTTGTAACACTATAATTTTCTAAATTAATTAATTCCTTGTTCTGACCATAATTTTCACAAGCATCGAAAGGTGATGGAGGCAGTTTAAATTTGAGATCCCCTATTTCTAAAATCTGGTCTAAACAATTTAATTTAACCAATTCAGGTTGTTTTGATAAAAAATCGTAACCCAATAAAATGTGGATTTTTCCAAAACTGCCATCGGGAACGACTTTAAACTGCTGGTTTGTGGAAAATCCACATTTGCTTATTTCAGCGATCAATGTTTTCTCTGCTGTAATTTCTTTTCCACTGACACCTACTAAATTTATGGGAGCAATGGTTTTGACCTCGTGACATTTAATTTGCGGATTTCGTAACAATTCTCGCGCAGTAGACGATTCGATCAGCGAAACTCCTGCTCCGCTGTCTAAAAGTGCTACTTTACTTAAATTGCCGAAATTAAAAATTAGATGGGGCCTTGGGTAAGCAGATTTTGAGTTGTAGCCTATGCAGTCGATTCGAGCGGGAGTTGGGTCTTCTTTGTCTGCGTGAGTTCTGTTCTTTGGATCCAGGTCTTCGATTAGGCCTTTAGTGTCGATCGCCGCCGCTAGATGGAGTTGGTGTGGCGTTGGGTTGCTTGAAAACTCCGATTTTGCTTGTTGCTGCGTTTTTCTTTTTTCTTGACGCTTTCTTCGTTTTTCTTCTGTAATTTTTTCGGGGTTTTAGGTTGCTGTCCCAATAAATTAGACAGATTGTTGGTGATGTCACGGACGGAATTAAGGGGATGCGTAGCTTCCATTCTTGTTGATTACGATCAGAAATCTTGATGGCTTCCCCGGAATGGATTAAATGCGATCTTCGCTCATTGGTGTCCGATGTGCTACGGAATTCGACTGTTTTGTCATCTCCGATTAGTTCCAGAACTATGGGGTTGTTGGATTTGGATAAATATAATTCCGAGTGGAAATTTGTGGAGTCGATTCCGTCTTCAAAGAGTGTTAACATGACTGAATCGCATGTTAGCTTGAAAGTCTTGTTTACTTTGTTGAGTTGCTCCGTAAAAATTTTTGCAAGATGGGAGTTTAGACTTAGAGTGGGGGCTACGTATTTTTCGGAAATTGCACCGAAATACGAAGCTAATCTTGGCAACATTAGTGTCCTGTCCTTGAGTGCCAGTTTTTGCTGGTGCCAGTCGACTGTTGAATATAAATCGAGTAATAAACCTGCAGCGTTGGTCGTCGAGTGAATTTCTTGCTGTGGAATAATTTATTGGTTTGTTCTCTAGGCGTGAGGGTGGGTGATGAAAATTCAGGATTTTCGGTACTGGTTGCGTTGATCGGAATTTTTTCCGTGCTGGAGTACCCTGCTAACTCAAAAAAACCTGTTACTTTTTGAGCTATCTTCTAGTTTTTTGACTGTTGGGCGCTGGTTTGCTGCTGCTGGTTGTTGAGGTACGGGGCCGAGTATAGTTTGTGTTGTTGTTGCTGTTGCGATTGTTGCTACGTTGGCGACTGTAGGATGACAAATTTAACTGTTGATTGTCCCTAGATTCTTAGTTGTTGCTTCTTTGTTGATTCGATCTTGAGTAATTACCTCACCCATCTCTTTTCGGAATTGGTTTTCTGTCTTTTTCTAGTCGTTTTGCATTGGCTGCTCTGACCAGCTCCAAGCTTTGTTACGGACACCTTTTCTCAACACGGAGATTTTCAATTTTAGTTCGTTTACAGCCCATAATTAAAAAAAATTGGTTCTCCGAAACTATTAAAGCAATTTATCTGATTTTTTCTGTGCACATTAATGAATATCTATTGCGTGCAAGTAGTTGTGGGGGAATCCAGAAGTTATAAATAGAACTATGATAATAAACATAATTGTGTCAACAAAGATTTATTACCTTGTTTGTACTCGGTCGAATTTTTACCGAGTCCGAGCCGGGTCTAAAATAGCATTACCCGGACTCGGTCGAACCCTAGTCTTGAGCATTTCCAAAAATTCCGTTCGTTCTTCTTCGTTTAAATCAGGTAAAGTAAATTTAAACTTCAAACTGTTCCATTCCTCTTCTGAAAATGGTCTTTGTTCATTTTTACCGTAGCAGCGGAAACACAAGCGTGTTTCCTTCTTTTCCGGCTTGAAAACGTCGACTCTAGCTTCTTGCACAGCGCCACACATTTTTAGGTTTCTTATTTCTTTGTTTGTTTTTTCGATTTCTTGAAGCATTTTTGACAGATCGGCGGCTGTTACATGGCTGTTTCGTCTGGGGCTGATGACGTGAAGCTTGTGCTAGTTGTAGGCTTAGGTGGTGGCTTCTCTTTAGGCTGTTGTTTTCCTTCCTCTGCATATTCGCTGATCTCTGTCTGACGTTTTAGCGTGACGTAAAGCATTTCTTCCCAGCTCCTAGGCTTTTGATTAGCTAAGAATGTTTCCAGTTCTCTGGGCATGGCCGATTTGAAAGTGCATCTCATGGTTTCGTTTCGCATTCTCTTCTTAAGTGTTGCTTCTAATTCGCTATCTTTTGGCTGAACCATCCAGATTTCGGCTGCCATGATTTCGAGACGATCGGCGAATACTTCAATTGATTCCCCTTTGTACATTTTTGCCCTTAAAATTTTAGCTTTAGTTATTTCAGCTACTCCGGCGCCTAATCTTTCAATTAAAGATGATTTGAAAGTTGGCCATGATGTTTGTTCTGCGTTTACTAGGCTCGTTGCTACGAAACGTGCTGCTCTGTGGATGCATTTGTTGGTTGCTGCTGCTATCAGCTCGCTGCCTGGCAAATAGGGATCAATTTTTCTCAGGTTATCCGTAAGAAGGAGGAAGGTGAAAATGTCGGTCCATCCTTCCCCGGAGAATTTAGGCAGGTTTTTCTTTTCTTCTCTAATGTCCTCCCACATTCGAGCTTCTACTTTGTCCCTAATTTTTCCGTTGCTGTTGTTGTTTTGTGGTGTACTGCCTATTTTTTCTGCTAGCCTATTCAAAACTTCTTCTTGGCTTTCGTTGGCTTGCTGTAGGCCTGCTAAAATTCTTGAAAGTTGTTGCTGTCTGATGCAGTGGGGCTTGAGTGCGAAATTGGCTGATGTTGCTGGCTTGTAGTCTGCTTCGTTCTTGTTGGAAAATTGACGTTTAATCCATCAGAAAAATAGCGTGAATTATTTGGTGGAAAGCTATGATGCTGTGGTGAGCGACTACGTGAATAATTCACTCATATTTCTCCTGGAATCGTCTGGTGAATTCGTACGAGAGCGCTGTGGAAGGGAATCATGGAGAAGGCTACGTGATTCATGGGCATCATTCCGATGCTCATCTGTTGGCTGCTGGCGTAGTGAGGATTTCTCCGCAACTGTGCTACGCTTTTTACCAGGTGCTGTAGGCACGCGCTTGTGCTGTTTGCTCTGCCGAGATTGAGTTGGCTGCTTGGCGGGAGGAGCAGGTGCGTCGGTCGTCTGCTGGGCGGGAGGGATAGGTGCATTAACGGCGTGAGCATTTGCTAGGCGTTTGGGCTTCACAATCGGCCTACCGCTAGTCGAAAGCCTTAAATTGTTCCTGTTTTTGGGAACTTTTTTCGTGCTATTCCTAGCTGTAGTGCTTTTCTTGTGACTAGGCATGGTTATGTCCTAAATTCAATTAAATGACTAGGAGGGGGAAAAAAATTCGCCTACTTGTAGTCTACTTGCTGTGAATTTTTTTTTTTTTATCTATTCCGAAAACTCGCTACTTCGCTCAATAATAACCGTAACGTGCTACAGTTTTCTTAATGATTTGGCATGGGTTAAATTAGAGTCTGAAACTTCGACACCATTGTAAATCTCTCGTAATTCCTGATTGTTAGGTCTTACGAAAATAACAGAGGACGTAATAATAATAAACTAGCGGAGTCGCTCGCTCATTCCACGTCATCTCGCTGCGCTCGAGAAGACATCTTGCTGCAACACTTATGATACAGACCGACCTTACACATAAAAAACGATCAAGCAAATTATAAGAATGTAGTATACGATATCGGTTATCTCGGGAGAAGGTCAGTATTATTTTTTTACATCCAAGGCCAAGCAAAAGGATCAAGCAATTTATCAGAAAAGCCCTGTTTCTCATGACAAACGCTGATTTTCGTTCGCTTCGCTCACTCAGTCAGCGCAAACATTTCCTCAGGGACTTGACTGAATCAATGTAACCACCAATAACCACACATCATTTGTAATTTGTGTTAGTATACACTTTATATGGGTTTTCTTGTTTCACTTATTTTAAGAATATTGTTCTTTACGTTCTGCTCAGTACAGATTTTTCCATGGGCGTCTTATCACTTCACTTTCTGATGATCCCTCACTTAGAGAAACATTTTCTGCAGAACGTGAGAGAAGTAAGATTGATAGAGCAAAGTGAGCCAAACATTCAAAAGGTTTACTTTTCGTGGAAATCGCTCGCTTTGCTCGTTCAATCCACGCACCTCCGTGCTTCAGAAACACGAATGTTTGACACCGTTTTAAAACCATATCAATTGTTTTTATTTTTCCCTGCATCAAGTCAGTCAGTATAAAACCAATTTAAGATACGTCGTCCGTGCACCCTTTTCCAGATCATCTCTCTTTGCTCGAGGAGGTTTTCATGAACAAACTATGACGTCATGAACGAACCTCTTGACGCCATGAACAAACATCATACGGGTAAAAAAACTTTGATGTTAGCTTTTCAGGTTCTTTCGCTTATTTGAGGGTGATAATATCAAGTTAGAGCGATGAAAATTTAATTTAATTATCGTAATTTAATTATCTCTCGTTTGGTCCTACTCCCATCTTTGTAGGTGCTTTGGTTCTGGAGGAGTAGAGGTACAAACACGCACGCACGCACGCACGCACATACATCATATGATTTTAATTATGTAGATTAGTACCGGCCGGCGCTAATGCAATATTACTAACTACAGCACATAAAAGCAATAATGAGCAAAGTAAGAGAGTCCACACAAGATGATCGGTCCGAAAGCTATTTAATTCTGGGGCATAGGGGGGTTAAAGACCCCCAAAAATGACCGTCATTTACCTCATAAGGTACATGGATGAAATTAACGTCAAAACAATCTTTAGTATACCAGATTAAGGGCTGCACACAATAAGACACGAAAATCGGGTGCCAAAACCATTCAAGACGCCATTAAAGAGCAAGAGGAGGTCCCGGGCCAAAAGTGACCGCCATTTACCTCAGGTTCAAATTAACGTCAAAACAACCTTCAGTGTACCAGATTAAGGGCTTGCACACAATAAGACACGAAAATTGGACGCCAAAACCATTCAAGACACCATTAAAGAGCAAGAGGAGGTCCCGCGCCAAAAGTGACCGCCATTTACCTCATAAGGTACATGGGTGAAATTAACG